>CM029277.1:30831513-30979762 GCA_016920895.1 Vaccinium myrtillus
GAGTTTGATGGTAGGATGTAGGATATAGAAAATTTATGTGGTATTAAGATAGGTTTTGGAGGTGGAAAGGAAAAAGATTTGAGGAGAGTTTACTGGAAATTAGTTTCTAGAAGAGTGACAGCATTACAGTAGAGAGAGGGAATGTGAGTGAGAGCCCCCAAATGAAGGAGGGCATTGGTTTATATAGGCCAAGAAAGGTCCAAAGAGGGCCATTTGAACCCTTAGGGGTCAAGGGAGGGGGGCAGCAGTAGTGCCATCATTTCTCCCACGCTCCCCTTCAACTGATTCTGCACAAAATCACCAGAAAATCCCCTTCCCACCCATTATCAACTTGAACAACACTCAACCTGGGTTGAACCCTAGGCGCCCATATTGGGATGATCCAGGCGCCTGGATTCAATGTGGGCGCCTGGAATCAATCAATCCAGGGGCCTAGACTCCATCTAGGTGCTTGGAATAGAGCCATCCAGGTGCCAATGAGCCAATCCAGGTGCATGTGCTCTTGGATTCCGGGTCAGTTTGTAGGGTTTCAGAAGTGTTTTGGAGGGTTCTAAATGGGTATATGGGGGTTTTCAAGTCCTCAATCAAGCCTTGCATGCTCTCTTTAGGCACTTTCATCCTTGGGGAAGTTGCGTGATTCCAGGGGTCCGGATTGGGGTGTCTACACAAGCGTAACAACCGTGTCAAACAGAATTTGAATAATTGGTTTCAGAGGGAAGTCTCTATATTCCCAAGCCTGACTAATTTATTGAGAGTAGACTCTACTCAATGTTCTTGACTATTGTAGAGTAGACTCTTTCATTTTTCTTTTCTCTAATCACTTTTAAAAGTGTATTGCCTTCCTCTTGCTCGACACAAATCTATTTCTATTCTGCAAGAAATAGATGGTATTGATTTGTGATTTAGGCAATAGATAGTAATGCAGCATGAGGAGCAAATTTAGTTATCACATTCGAATATTGGAGATGCTACTCGCCAACCTTTGTCGAAGTCTCACGATTACTTCAAGAGTCACTAAAACCCAACAAAAGGATCGCATTTAAAAAAAAAAAGTAGCAACAACTAAATTAACAATTTGAAATAGGAAAAAAACTAATATTACCCATCATAAACCATAGAAAGAAATCCAAAAAAATTATTGAAACACAGATTTCTAGTTGCCAGACCCATCTTCACTTTACTACTTCCTCTCCCGCAATCGTAGTTGCTACGCTATTCCTCTCCCGCAATCGTAGTTGATACGCCAGGCAGAGAAGTGGAGGTTGTGTCTGTGCTTGTGTGTGTGTGTGAGAGAGAGAGAGAGAGATTCAAATTCAGATGTGGAATTAATGTGCGTGAGTGAGAGGTAGGGACTCTAGGGAATGCTTTCGATGGTCTGTGTGTAGTTCAAATTTCAAAATAAGAAAAGAGAGAGAGAGAGAAGAGGGGAATGTGGTTAAATGGGCTTGAGAGAGAGATAGAGATGGTGTACGTGGGTGAGGAGAGAGGAGTAAAACATGGAATTGGTTTTGGTATAATGCAGTTAAAAGGGGAAGGCATCCAACGATAGGTATTGAGTCTACACCCAAAGGCCAAATCTCATCCTTTAAATAATTCCCTTGCAATCTGAGCCCTTGAATTATGGTCCAAGGGTCGAAAATATAGAGATTTCAAACACTGAGCTCCCTTATTTTATAGATGTAAAGGGTCGGAGATGGGCACGGTGACTGCACCCTGAACCCTATCCGAATCCGAATCCGGTTGGATTTTCAAAAATTTCCCCTTACCCCTTCCCATTACACCAAAAAATGGCAAACACCTTCAAGACGAAATGGGCACGATTGCCAAGCCTACACGAGTCTACATCTCTTAGTGGAAGTATCGCTGGAGAGAGATGGGAGTGTGACTGTGTGAGAGGGATGATACTTGAGAGAGAGAGGGTTTTCAAATCTGGATGTGCAACGACAGGGTAAAACTTTTCAGGTTGGTATTTATCCTCTAATCCTAATTCGGTCGGATCAGGTCCACCTGACTTAATTTTTCCAAACCCGAACCTAGACTGAAAATCTAAAAATTCCAGAAAACCACCTAACCCGCTCTTTTAAGAACAATGATACATGTACAACAAAATCTCCAACGAGTCTCCAACACACTCACATCAAGTGTGTGGGCCCCGCACACCATGTGAGTGTGTTAAAGACTGTTGTGCTATTTTTTTGGGTTGTCACATGAACAACCCTAGTCTGGCCAATAGGGCCAGCCTTGGGCATAAGTTCACCAAGCCGCCGCTTAGGGCTCCCATTTTTTGTCAAATAACAGGGCCCCAAAATTGAAGGATATATTATATATTTAGTACATCGCTTGTTCTGCAAATATGGTTGTATCGATTCCTACTGCCTTCTTTTTTTTTTATACCAATATATGTCGAAAATGTAATAAAAAACCGTCATCTCCTGTCAACGCTAAGACTTGACCCCAAGGTAATAACTACTATTCTCCACATGACACCACTGCACCACAAGGATTTTTTGGTATTATCTCGGAAAACGTAATATATATACTTGTTAAAGAGGTCCCATTATTATGTTAAAGAGGTCCCATTATTAAATTAAGCTTAGGGTCCCCGAAAATCTCAGGGTCGGCCTTGATGGCCAAAGGTGCACAGAAGGTAGTAGAAGACGTAGAACCTTCTCTCGGGACAGGAACAATTGTTGGCTGAACTCTCGGGCGTGCAGTTGGGGAAAAAAACCCCTAGGGGCTAAAAGTTAACGGCAGTTAAGAACCGGTGCCCACTGGTATGATACGTAATACGTATAGTCCAGGGACAACACTTCTCAAACACTTAAGGGTAAATTACATTTTACCCCCTTTAACTTTAACTATCACCCATTTTCGAGTTACCCCTTAAACTATAAACTTTTTTTTTTTTGATCCGTCCAGGGTCAACACTTGAAACTGTTTAAAGGGGTGAAGTGCAATTTTCCCAAACGTTTCTGCCACGAAAACCTCCCCCCTCCACCCCGTCGCTGCAGGCACAGACTTCAGTGGAAAGCCTTCCCCAACACTTAACAGCAAATTCCGTTCAATTGATGTTCTCTGCCCTGTCCTGCTGTGTAACCCACACCATTCACTCTCCTCGTCTCTCACTCTCACTCTCACTCTCTCCTCGACACCATTCTCTCCTCGACGACTCCCTCTTCCCGCCCAAACCCACCTCCATCCTCAAACTCCGCTTGCTTCTCTCCAAACCCTAATTCTGCACGAATCATGTCTTCTCGCCCCTCCGCCTTCGACGTCCTCAAGTCCGGCGCTCGAGCCGCCGCTTTCAAGAAAAAACCCCAAGCCCAAGCCCAATCCCAATCCCAATCCCACTCTTTTTCCCCCAAGAAGCGTAAAACCCTAGATTCAAACCCTAACACCCAAAAACCAGCTGAAGAAACCCTAACTCCCACTAGTCCCAAAAAAAGCTCCAATCTTTCAAACCAGATTGAAGATACCCATATCTCAAATGGGTCCAAATTAGACCTACCAAACCCTAATTCGATTGCCTCAGAGGAGAAGTCCACGGTAAAGAAACCTCGTGTGTCAGAACCTGATTCGAAACTGGGTTTGGTTACTGCTGATGAAAGTGTTGCTATGTTGAAGAAGAAACCGAAAGATTTTGATCCGAAATCGGCTGCGTTTTGGAAGGACAGAGAGCCGGTGCCGTTTCTGTTTCTTGCCAAGGCGCTCGATGCGATAGACAATGAGTCGAGTCGGATTGCAATAACAGACATTGTGTGTAATTTGTTGAGGACTGTGATTCAGACTACTCCGAAAGATTTAGTTGTGGTTGTTTATCTCTTGGCGAATAAGATTGCACCGGCACAGGAAGGGGTGGAGCTTGGTATTGGAAATGCTTCGATTATTAAGGCACTTGCTGAAGTCTGTGGGGCTAAAAAATCACAAATTAAGAGCGAATATGAGGTTCTTTGTTTGTCGTTAATTGTTCTATGGCTTCATTTTGGGTTTTCTCATTTGTGTTGTCGCATGAGATTGGCCATGTTGTTTTGAGATCGAAGCAGGGAATATATTATTAGGCACTAGCTAACGTAAAGTCTAATATTGTTGCACTTCAAAAGCTGTATATATGGGCCCTTTTGGATAGATGTAGATTTGATATTGAAAGGATGTGATGTTCAATTTCAACAGAAACAGAATAAGTTTATATATAATAAAGGACTTGTGAAACTAGAGTAGAATACAGTTATTTTTATGTGACTGTCAATTACTACAATTCTTAACATGAAGGATTTGAACTCATTTGTAGCAAATGGTTTCTTTTTTAAATTCTAGCTCTTCGTAATGAATAATGGGTTTGTGTCAAGTCAATCCAATTTTCCGCTAGAAAATGTCTTTGAGGACTCTAGTACAGGTTTGTCATGGAATTCCATTACTTATTGGCTACGAGCCTATGGTAGGAATGGAATTTCTACTAATGTGGCAGTCATTACATGATGGCCATTTGGATATGCTGTCAAACTTTATTGTTGCTTATATTTTAAACCTAACTTACCAAATTTCTCGCTTCTTGTTGTATAGCTTCATAATGTACATGTTTCCATCCTTACTAAGGAAGAAGTAGGGCCTGCATTGGCGGACATTGATCCATTTATGATCTGAAGTTTAAAATGATAGAGTTATCTGCGCAAGAATGTGACATGCTTTTTGCTCTCTTGTGGGCCTTAATTTAATGGTTATCCCCACAACCTCGGCAACCGCCAAACGGGTGGGGTTATGATTCTCAAGACGTTAATAATTGCAAAACATTACAACTTTAATACAGTACAGTTTTCACACTTACCGATACAATTTCAGTATTTTTTTGATATTTTAGTATTTTTTGAACCTTAACCACCACCCATTGGGAAATGGTTAGCATTCCTTACACAAGTATTATAATTGCTCACTATACTTTGTATATCTAACCTTCTGTGAATATTAGGCATTGGGAGACTTGGGCCTTGTTGCAAAAGCTAGTCGTTTGTCTCAAGGGTTGATGCGTAGACCGGAAGCATTGACAGTTGCCAAGGTTTTTCAGACATTTGAGCATATTGCTAAGGTGCTTTATTGTCGTTCTTACTGAGATGTAAAATCTTTGATCTAATTTTCTTCTGGTATGCTTTTTTGATAATGCTAAACATCATGTTCATCCAGATAATGTCCGAAACTTGATTGTAAGTTGGAAATAAAACTGTGGCCTAGATTTTCTTATTGCTATGTAATTGATATCTATTGTTCAAATGGCTTTTCTAAGGGGCACTGCAGTCAAATTTGGATTTTGGGATTATGTTTCTTGAGCTAATGTTGCATTCGTTATTGATATAATTCAAGTGAAAAAAGCTATGAACCAATCAATTTTTGACCTATTCTTACTTTTGATTGCATTATTTTCGGCGGGGCCTATGTTCAAGTTGAGAGGAGGAAAAAAGGCCCTTCGAAAATATCACAAATTTAGCCACTATGCATAGTTGTCAAAGGCGAAAGGCGCAACGAGGTGCAAAGTCCCGTGGGGACTAAGGCGAGAGGCGAGCGCCTTTTTGAAGCGAGGCGCACCTATGCGGAAAAAAAATAGGAAAAATAGCATACACTAATACTTTAACTAATAACACTAAGCCAATGGGTTTTAGATAACATACCATCCAAAAGATACATAAAAACATCTACCAAATGTCAAATAGTTTACGGTTCTCGCATAGAAAGCCTTCGGTTTAGCAGATCGACACCCAAAAACGACTCAGTTCAAGTCTGCCTTCGATTTCAAACCCAGAATCGACTTCAAACCCAGAATTGACTTCAGTTTAGCCTTTGGTCTTCTTGATCGACACCCACAAGGCCACAATGGACTTCAAGTCTGACACCCACAAGGCCACAATCAGACTTCAATCGATTTCAAGTCTTTGAGAGAGAGAGAGATGATTTAGGGCTGAGAATCAGACTTTTCGAGACCCACAATGGACTTTTAGAAACCCAAAAATCGACGGCCAAGATAAGATTTGTAACCTAGGTAACAAAAATCTAGGGTTGTGATTAAACTTCAATAAGGCGCGCTTTTTTTGCGCCTTTGCGCCTCTCGCCTTTTGCGCCTTTGTGCGCCTAGGCCTCGCCTTATTTCACTCGCCTCGCCTGGGTGTACCCCAGGCGCAATGGCTGCGCCTCGCTGCGCCTCTCGCCTAGGCGCACGCCTAGGCGCGCCTTTGACAACTATGCCACTATGTACAAATGTTATGACTTATTTGATCTCTTTTTGTCGAATCCTTATAGGAATCTGGGAAGAATAGTCAAGGGAAGAAGAAAAACCATATAAAGGGACTCGTCGTTGCAGCTACTGATTGTGAACCTCAATATCTTATTCGCTTACTTCAGGTTATTAGTGGTATTGCTGTAATGCTGTCATGTATGTGGTTTTTTATCCTTTCTCCCATCATTAACATGCTTTGGATACTTTGTGCAGTCAAAATTGCGGATTGGTTTGGCAGAGCAAACCCTGTTAGCTGCACTGGGGCAAGCTGCTGTATATGCTGAAAAACATTCTTCACCACCTGCTCATATTGATTCCCCATTAGAAGAAGTGAGTTAGCGGTTCTTTCTCCCCATGGTTGAAAATCTGTTAATTTCCTGTAACACTGCTATGAAATAATGTTAATACATTGCTGATAACACTATGCCATCCTTTAACGTTTATCTACATTGTTGATAAGCGCAATGGCAGATAGTCTATGACAGGCGTCAAGTTTTTATAAAACTGTCCTTTGAATAGTCTGGCAATTCCTACGGCTTATTCACTCTTTAGTCCCGGTATTGGCCGTTGTCCCTATATGCTTATTTATAGTTCACTGAAGAATGGTAGTAATGTGTTACAGTCAATTTCTTATCATTGTACTACTGATTCAAGGACACTGGGTTGTGGAGTGGATGCTTGGTGGGGTCTCTTGGTCTGATGTTTGCAATTCGGTTGCACAATGCCATTCAATCCAAATTTGGATTTCTGATGTCAAAATCTGATTTCATCTTTTAAAGACAATCCCTAAAGGCCTAAACTAATGTATGGAATGGTTTCTTTTGGATATCCTCGTGTAGTAAATCCTTTGATTGCATCTGTCAGGCTGTGAAGATCGTTAAGCAAGTATATTCTGTAATACCCGTGTATAATAAAATAGTCGATGCTCTTCTTGCTGGGGGCGTATGGACTCTTCCAAAGACATGTAGTTTCACTGCAGGCGTCCCCATCGGACCTATGCTGGCAAAACCAGCTAAAGGGGTGTCTGAGATCTTGGATAAATTTCAGGATATGGAGTTCACATGTGAATATAAGTATGATGGAGAACGCGCTCAGGTAATTGTATGTGGTTAAAAATGCATTTGTTTATTTGCTGAATGTGGTACGTTTGTTTTGTCGCTAACTCTAATCATACACAGATACATTACCTAGAGAATGGTTCAGTTGAGATATACAGTCGGAATGCTGAGCGGAATACTGGAAAGTTTCCTGATGTAGTTGGTGCAGTCTCAAGGTTGTCCTGCTTTTTTATGGTTGATTTATCTTCTTGGGATTTTGCGGTGGTATATGGGAGACTGAGACTCCATAACAATTTTGATATGCACAGCACAATAGAGTCTAGATGTGTATTTATTTGATGATTAAATACATGTGATAGATTTTTTACCTGGGTGTTTCCACCTGAGTCTGCATTAGTATCTGAAGTTCTTCATTTTGTCAAGTCATTGAATTATTTCATCATCAGTCTACAACTTAAAAAAGGCCTTGAAGCTGAACTTTGTATGCGTATTGGCTGTTAACAGTGTTCTACGTATTATATTGCTTATTAGAGCAAAATGGGCGAATGTGGGAGGAGTTACTTGTTTGACAACACTACTAGTAGTTGTTTATTATGTTGAGGTGGCAGTTGCTGGCTCAAAGTGGCGCAGTACCACAAGAATTTATTCATTTACTTGGGGGAGAGGGGATCGATGGCTGCCTGTTTTGGACAGCCAATGAAATTTCTTGAAGACTTGTGGAATTTCATTAAAAGTAAGAAACCTCTGTTCCAAGAAATCATATTTTCTAGCAAAACATTCACCGAGGAAGCAGAAGCCCTTTTGCAAGAAGCTATTCAGGAACATGTGAAATGTTATATATTTGAGGAAGAGGCAACTGCTGTTTTACCCACATTAGAGGTCATTCTCAAATTGAGGCCCCGGGTAGCTTTTGTCTTCTGTAATTTGATAGTCATTTTAAGAGAAGATTTTCGCTTCAAACATCCCTTCTTTAGTTTTTGATTTCATGATGGTGCTGTGAGTTGGTGAATGAATGAGATCTTATTTTCAATTTTTTGGTCAAGGTACAATCATCCCTTAAGCATTAGCAGCGGGGATGCACCAGATGGACACTCTTCAAGTCATGGCAGTTGTCATATCATTGACAATTGTTTCAATCTGTTGTTGGTGATACTATCCAACGTTGATTCATTTGTATTTCATGTCTTTCATTGGTCCCCATCAAGTGGTGTGTATTGATGACGTGACTTATTAACTAGAGTTGTTCATATTTTGGTTCCAGTTGCTAAATGCAGTTCGATTTTTGTACTTGAATTGTATGTAAATAAGAAAACCTTTTAGTGCTTAATTTACACAAGTGACACAGCAGTAAGCACTTGTACTATAGTTTGCTTTCTATATTGGACATGACGGAATTCTATTGTCAAGAGAGTGAGCTAATGCTTATGGTTCTGTTTCAGATTAAAGAAGCCATCTGTATCATCATTTGTTTTGGATGGTGAAATCGTGGCATATGACCGTGAGAAGCAGAGAATCATGCCTTTCCAGGTGATTTGTTTGCCATTAACGTTCACTGTGTTCACTTCACATTTCCAAAAAGATTCTTTCTTCATCTCTCATCTTTCCAATCATTAATCACATTTCTCTCTCTACTCATACCTCTCTCTCCAATCATTATTTTCATTTCTCTCTCTATCTCTCTCCAATTATTACACCTCTCTCTAATTATTACTTTTTCCAAAAACCCATCCAAACACTATCTCAAAAATATTTTTCAAAATATTCTTCTCAAAATTCTCTAATTTTTTTTTGTATGTGTAGAATTGGTGTAGTGCTGGTGCTAGAAACCTGAAATTCTATTATCAAACTTTAAATTGAACCCTGGTCCCGGTCACCTATATCCCTTGGAGCTAGTTGAATATCCCGAAGGGCTTCTTGTTTTGTGGACTCCTTTTCAATGGCTTTGGCCTCTTAGCTCTTCCTTTTGCAGTCGTTTTCTCTCAAGCTTAGTTGGAGAGGAAAATATCTTATAGAAGCCCGATGGAAGAAGGAATTTATTCCTTTTGGTGTATTTAAACTGGTAATCCTTGCACATATTTCTAGCAGATTGTTAGTTCATCCTTAAAAAAAGTTGATCAAGAGGAACACAAATACTGATGTATGTAACATTTGATGGTTAATGTAGGATGAAGTGCATAGGAACTCGCTGTGATTTAGATCATGATGGTGGCTTTTAGTTTTGCATGAGTCACACTATGTAGGAATATATATCATTTGATGGTGCATGTAGGATCGAATTGTATAGGAAATCGCTGTGATTTAGATCACGATGGTGGTTTATAGTTTTGCACAAGTCACACTATATTTAGATAACCCTTTCGGATTGGAATTTGGATGCTTATATTTTTTTTTTCTTTCGCAACAAAATGTTATCAACGTTCATTCTCAGTCACTAAAAATTGTTTAGCTTTTGTGGTTTTGTTGAATTTCCAAATTTAGTTGTTGCGGCCTTGTTTTACCTCCTTGTTATAGTTGAATCTTCACAATCCATTGCTTTCCACTTTTTGTGGACAATATAGTCCCTCAACGTGCTGTAAATATCTTCTATGAGCGCATGTATAGATCCCTTTTTAGAGAGGACTTCTTCATAATTTGTTTTTGTTTAATTTTGTTTTTTGGCATGTCAGATCCTCGGTACACGAGCTCGAAAAAATGTGGTGTTGAGCGACATAAAGGTTGATGTATGCATTTTTGCTTTTGACATCTTGTATCTTAATGGCCAACCCCTTATGCAGGAGCAACTTAATGTTCGTAGAGAGGTAAGTCTGTCCTTCATCTCCTTCTGCTTCTGCACGTTAATCACTATGTTGAGAGCGGGTTGAACTTCTTTTTTGGTACATTTAGTGTGTAGCATGGGGCAGCGGCTTCGAACCCTCAACCTCCTAGTGAGGAACAAGGATTCTGTCTGCCAGAGCTAGCCCTAGTTGGTGAGAGCAAATCAAACTTGGATGCAACCTCTAATGAACATTCTAGACCTGTCATTTCCATCTTGTGACACCTCTCACTGTGTTTCACTAGATACTCGAACAATAGTCCCATGTCCAACACATTCAACCCTTGAGGGTCTTACCCTGACACCTGCCATAGCTTTGAATTCATGTTTCCCCGAAACCTTGAAAACAATTTGCAACTTTTTCTTTACAATTTTGTGAAACGTTGTAAGTGCTGATTTTAGAGTGTGAGATCAGAATTTAGTCTATGACTGGACAATCTTAACTGCTCACCTCTGGTATTGCTGTGACTACTGGTTGATAAGTTCTAGAAATAAATCTATCATCCTTGTCAGCAGTAACTTTTTTTTTTTTTTTGGGGGGGGGTAATTAAAATTGATGTTCAAGAATAGTAACTTCGTTTACTGAAGTTACTCCAATCAGAATAGTAACTTCGTTTACTCTAATGATTGGTGGAACTTTTCCTCTGGCTACGCCTTGGAAAATTTCCCAAGACTGGAACAAAGGATGCTAACTAGGTTGTCTTAGGTAATGCGTCACATCTGAAGTTCTTTTGAATAGGATCTCTTGACTTGCGTGGATTACTATGGAAACATTTTCTCAGATCTCTGAGTCTGGCAAGTTCAGACTTTTTTTTGTTAATATTCATACATCTGGGCTCTTGGTTTGTGCAGCATCTGTACAAGTCATTTGAGGAAGAACGCGGATATTTTCAGTTTGCAACTGCATTAACATCAAATGATCTCGAGGAAATACAGACGTTCCTTGAAGCTGCTGTTAATACTTGGTAATTATCTCATAACACCTGCAGGGCAGGTGTTAAATGTTACTGACTACTGATTGTCACGACTCACACATATCGTCGATCCTTGTTTGCATATTCATCACAGTTGGGCATAGCAGATCGTATACGAGTTCAACTTATCACATGGAAAGACATTTTTTGAGTGTGTCAGCCGAATGCTCAGTTTTCCAAAAGATTTTAGCACCTGACTTAAACTGGTGACTTATTATTATTAGTGTGTATATATATATATATATATATATAGGGGACACATAAAAAAACACAAAAAAAGACACTCTATCTCAACCCTTGAAACCAAGGGCTGAGATTAGAACTTAAAAATGTACCCTCTCTCTCCTTCCACCTTATCTCACCTGATCTCTCCCTCTCCCCTTCCCATCCAACTTCTCTGTCTTATGACTCTTATCCCTCGTTATCAAAAAAAAAGAAAAAACAACAACAACAACTCCTGATCAACTTTGGAAAAGGAATTTGCAGTCAATTGGTATGGGGATTGAATCTACGCCAGACGGAATTTGGGTTGTTGGTTTCAACTTTGAAACCCTTCATAATTGATAACAGCAGCAATACCGAAAACCCAATTCTTTGAAAATAAATTTGCAGTCAATGGGTATTGAATTCAACCTAAAGAGACGGCATGTTGGTTTTTGGTAGCCATTTCAAAACCCTTCATAATCGATAACAACCACAACCCAATTCTTGAAAACAGATTTATAGTCAAAATTAACGGGATTGAATTTACCCTTAAAGAGACAGCATTTGGGTCTTGCTAGCGATTCAAAACCCTTAATAATCGATATAAGCAACTCCCAAATTTTCTAAAAGAAATTTGCAGTCAATTATAATGGGGTATTGAATTTACCCGCATGAGCTACGATTTCGAAACCCTTCACAACCGATAAGAACAAAACCCCAATTTATGAAGAGGAATTTACGGTAGTCAACTGTAATGGGTACTGAATTTGGAATCAAAGTGGGTTGAAGATATTGCTTCGGTAGTAACTTAGGCGTTGAACGGACATTGTAAAAGAGGTCGCAGGATATCATGGCCGGAGTGGTGGTAGGGGAAAGAACGTGAGATGGGAAGGGGAGAGGGTGGGATTAGGTGAGATGGGGAAGAGGGAGAGAAAGGGTAAATTTTAAAGTTCTAATCTCAGCCCTTGGTTTCAAGGGTTGAGATGAAGTGTCTTTTTTTGTGTTTTTTTATGTGTCCCCGGAACCGGCCCCATATATATATATATATATATATATATTTGAAGATAATGACTTATTTGTGTAAGTTGATTAAAATCATAGGCTTCCACTCTTCTTGTTATTGAAATGATCTCATGGGATGATATTTTCAGTGGCTTTTTAATGTTATACTCCAAGCCGTAGTCATCTTCTCCATTAATTCATCGTAGTTTTCAGTTCTGAGGGTCTGATTATCAAAACATTGAGTAAAGATGCTACATATGAGCCCTCGAAAAGGTCGCATAACTGGCTAAAATTGAAGAAAGACTATATGGAGAGGTAAGTGGTACCATATGCTCCTTTTCTTGTTCTTTCTGACTATTTGATAGATTACTAATATCAGTTTTGCTCTGCAGCATTGGTGACTCCCTCGATTTAGTTCCTATTGCTGCTTTCCATGGCCGGGGGAAACGTACTGGTAATCATCTCATAGCCTACTTACATGGTTCACTCCAATTGATTGCATTGATGGCTTCAACTTATGGCTCCTTCAGTCTTGTGTGCCTGATTATCAAAACTCTCTTCTCATTTGGGACTGAACTATTTTGATGTACTATATCGGTTTCCACAGGTGTTTATGGCGCCTTTCTTCTTGCTTGCTATGACAGCAGCAATGAAGAATTTCAAAGCATATGCAAAATTGGTAAGACTGCTCTGTTTGTCAGATGGTTATGTCTTACCATCACTTCCATCTTTCCCCGCCCCTTGGATGGAAATAAAAGGAGCACCCAAACTGAGGAGATAATGAGTAGGAAAAAAACCTACAACAAAGAAAAAGAAAAATACTGTTTATTGCAGTCACTTTTCACTACGTGCCATTATTCGAAGTGCTTGGACAGCTGGATAATTTAGTTTATATTTGGCAGGCACTGGATTTTCTGAATCTGTGCTTGAGGAGCGTTCTGCCAGCCTTCGTTCTAAAGTTATTCCCAAACCAAAGGTTGTGCTGCTTCTCTCTTTTATCCCGGTGGATTCTGCAGGAAGATGAATATTCTGGGACTTTCCTCGTGATTTAGCATGAAAATTTTCTCTTTCCTGTCATTTCCAGGCATACTATCGCTATGGAGATTCTATAAATCCAGATGTCTGGTTTGAACCCACTGAGGTAATAATATAAATCTTATCTAAACATACTTCCTTTTGTTATCTTGTTACTATTATTTATTTTTCATTGTTATTATTTGAACTGCCAAAGGAGGGTTTGATTTTTATTTCAGTATCTCGTTAAGTCCATTGTTGTCTTCCACTTCTTTTCTTCTTCAATGTATTACTACCTCTTTTGATGCAGTAACTTTTGGGTTAATAGTGCCATTTTGTGTCTTTAGTGTTAGTGGGTCTATAAATAGGAGTGAGAGTCTTTCATTTAGTAGCTTTTGATATATTAATTAAAGAAAATTGAGAGCTTTTGCTCCTATATCAGTTTGGGATTTTCTCTCTCTTATTAAGCTATCCTTTGATTTGGTTTGCGCCATTTGGTATCAGAGCATCAAGGTTCGATCCTAGCTCTTCATATCGCCGGAACTTTGTTTGAAACCTAGACCTCGCCGGAAAATGGCGCTGGAACCTCGCTGGAACTTCCCCGGAAAACCCAAAACACCTCTCTCTACTCAAAATTCACAGATCTGCCCATTTTGAACCAAATCGATCCTATTCGAGCAATGGAAAGTCAGTTTGGAAGCCTAAAACTGCAGATTCAAACCCTAATTTGTTGATTCGAAGCCTAAAAGTGCAGATTCGAAACCTAAAAGTGAGGATTCGAAGTTCACAGGTTATCTGACTTGATTCGAACTCTGAAGCTGCTGATGCATAGTCGAAATCACTGGGAAACCTTATTTCGAAACCCAAATCAGCTAATCGAAGGCTTTTGAAGGGATTTGAACCTGGTCTAGCCCCAATCAAGGCTTTTGAAGGGATTCGAACCTGGTCTAACCCCAATCGAACCTGTTCGTAGGTGATTCGAAGCATTTCGAGCTATTTCAAACTCGATTCAGCCTTTTTTAGTCATTTTCGAGGTCGACTAAGGGGTATTTCAAACCAAATCTGATTTGCGAACTTGTTAAGTTCGATTTCAGTTCATTATTTGGTTGTCAAGACTTCAAATCGAGTCAGCACTCGAAAACACCACTCGAAATCTCAGTTTGAACACTCGAAGCACTGTTTCAGGTTAGATTTCAAGTGGGTTTATCTCATTTGGTGCGATTTTGCTTTGGTTTTGCTGTGATTTGCTATGGGTTGTCATTATTTGGAGTCATTTGTGTTGATTGCTTGTTATTTACTAAAGTTTGGATATTTCCTTGCCTAGATTGGGTATTACTTGATCAAGGTTGAATAGTTGATTTTTGGGTATTGTAATGGCTCAAAGAAGAGGTAGAGGTAGGAGAAGTGTTAGAGGTGAAGGATTTATGGTGAAAAATGGTAAAGATGATGGTTACGACTATGGCAATCCAAATAGGCATGAGATTAAAGAGTTGATGGCACAAATTGCTACCTTTTATTTGATAACTGGGTGGTCCGGGCCAGCTTACGCGCACCTCGACTAATCCCAGGGTCTATGTACGCCCCGCTACACACATAGACCGGGCAAAGCCAATACCCCATGAGAACCATGAGATCTTGTGCAGGTGGCCCCAAGAAGTTAAGAAGAGTTGAACCCAAGACCTCCTCTTCCTTAGGAGGAGTCTTTACCAACTCATCTACCCCTTGGGGTTTGAGTGACAAGGTGCAATGTGTGTTGTTAAATAAATGAAGAAGGTGCAACGATTGCTACCTTCGAATAAAGGTACAAATGATTCTCAAAGTAAATTGGAGTCTAGTTTTGACTACAAGGAGAAAACCAACATTGATGATGGCCTCGTCGAATCTCATGAAAACTTCAAACCGAATGAGTTTGAGGAAGAGAGAATCTTCGATACGGATGAAGTTGGAGGTAGTGATGCAGAACAAGTAGCAGCCCAGTTCTATGATCAGTTGGACCGGTCGAAGCCTAGGAGGCCCAAACAACTCTTAATTGAAAATTGCCAATTTCGGCAATTTATCTACGAGCCCGGAATAGGCCCAAACTTGGTGAGCTGAAGCAGAATCGCGTTGCGATCAATACTCACAACCCTAATCGCGACTGATGGTGGAATTCGGCCAAATTCATTCGTTTAGGCCTTCAATTCAGTAATTTTGCTATTTTAGGTAATAATTAGATTACGAATTACTCTAAGCGTGTAATTCCATTTACGTTGTTTCCAATTGGGAATTTCTTTCTTTTTTTTTTTCTTTTTTTTTTCTTTCCAATTTTGGGAGTTTCCCCAATTTTCGGGGTACTTTATTTTTTAGGTAAGTTTTGCTAGGGTTTGCTAGTTTTTCCTATAAAAGGGCATGTAACCTCTATCATTATCCAGCTTTTAATCAATTATAAATCAGGGTTTCTCTCTTTCTTCTTGTGGATTCAAGAACCCTCGTGGATTCGAGACCTATCATCGTTTGAACTAGTACGCTAACTAGTTTCTCGTGTATTCCGCTGCGTCAAGTGGTATTAGAGCAAGAACGTTTCTGGCTCGAAGTCACCGAACAAAGCTGAAGACACACCCCTTGACGTTGCTCAAGGGCTTGCTGATCTAAGGGTGGTGGTAGAAGAACAACAAATGCAGTTTCACAATTTCTGAACAGAAATTCATGAAGCTTTGCGGCAGCTGACTCTACGCCTCGACCAAGGAGCAGTAAGGGTTGAAGAAAGATCGCGCGGTGGGAGTTGCCCAACGCCGTCCTCTTAACTAGGTTTGGGAACACGCGGTGGGATTTGCCCAATGCCAGCCCGGTAACGAAGAAGAATCAAAACTTGAAGTTGAAAAGGAGCCAGAAGAAGAAGGGGAGCGAGTAAATTGTGTAGTGCAAAGGGTGCTGTTTGCACCAAAATCAGAGGATAACAACCAGCGGCACGACATCTTTCGATCAAGCTGTTCGATCAACAAGAAGGTTTGTGATCTGATTGTGGACAATGGAAGTTGTGAGAATTTTGTGGCGAGGAGGTTAGTGGACCATCTGAAGTTGTCGACAGAACCCCATTCTTCACCTTACAACATTGGATGGGTAAAGAAAGGCCCTATAGCAAAGGTAACAGAACTATATAAAATTCCTCTTTCAATTGGAAAATTTTATAAGCCTGATGTTATATGTGATGTTATCGAGATGGATGTTAGCCATGTGCTATTAGGCAGGCCTTGGCAGTTTGATGTTGATGTGGTATATAGGCGTCGTGACAACACATACTCTTTTAGTTGGGAGGGTCATAAGGTGGTTATGATTTCTTCCAGCCAAAGGGTGCCTGTCAAACCTAAAACAGAGCAGCGATCGTTTCTAACTGTTGCTAGTTCAAAAGCTAAGTTTGTGACATATTTTAATAAGTCTGAACAGATTTGTACCATGACGGTGAAGGCGCTGGTAGTGAAAGATAAAAACGAGGCTGTGATTTCAGTGCCTAAGAAGATACAACCATTATTGGAGGAGTTTGACGAGCTGGTTACTAATAATGTGCCTAACGAGCTCTCTCCAATGATGGATATTCAACATCGAATTGAGTTGGTGCCTGGGGAAAGTCTGCCCAATTTACCACAGTATTGTACGAGTAAGAAGGAGAAGCAAAAAATTGTTATTGATGTTGGTGATCAAGTTGTTGGAGACCAACATAATTTTTCACAAGAGGTGATCGATGTTGCCACCTTATTTGATGGCTATATGAGCAAGCCGGCCTTTCTACATGGGTTGATCATTGACGTGTCAACCAAAACCAAACTGGTACAAAATCAAGAGAACCCACAAAGTCAAGTTGATGTTGAGTTTCTTGGAGTGCAGCGATATAATTGGATTTCTAATATTCATCTACTGGATCTTATGAGTCAATTGAAGCATGTAGAGAAGATAGCATTGCAAGTAATTTTTGGTATGAAACTTTTTTTGAAGGAAATCAAGTGATTGAAGTATTCCAAGTATTTATTTATTTGGTATGGAAGATGGCAGATTCCTAAAGAGAACTCGAGGTCGAGTTCACTTGACGCAGCGGAATACACGAGAAACTAGTTAGCGTGCTAGTTCAAACGATGATGTGTCTCAAACGATGGTGTGTCTCAAATCCACGAGGGTTCTTGAATCCACAAGAAGAAAGAGAGAAACTCTGATTTATAATTGATTAAAAGTTGAATAATGATAGAGGTTACATGCCCTTTTATAGGGAAAACTAGCAAACCCTAGCAAAACTTACCTAAAAAATAAAATATCCCGAAAATTGGGGAAACTCCCAAAATTGAAAACTAGAAAGAAAAATAAGAAATTCCCAATTGGAAAACGTAAACGGAATTACACGCTAAGAGTAATTCGTAATCTAATTTTTACCTAAAATAGCAAAATTACTAAATTGAAAGCCTAAACGAATGAATTTAGCCGAATTCCACCATCAGTCACGATTAGGATTGTGAGTATTGATCGCAACGTGATTCTGCTTCAGCCCACCAAGTTTGGGCATATTCCGGGCTCGTCGATAAATTGCCGAAATTGGCAATTTTCAATTAAGAGTTGTTTGGGCCTCCTAGGCTTCGACCGGTCCAACTGATCATAGAACTAGGCTGCTACTTGTTCTGAATCAATCCTCTCTTTTTCGAAAGAACTCGACCTTGAGTTCGAATCTGGATAGAGCGGCTCCTCCTCATGATCCGCAACGTTGAACACATTGAAGATCTGCATGGACTCGGGAAGATCAATCACATAAGCATTGTCCCCGATTTTCTACAAAATCTTGTACGGACCTTATTTCCTTGGTTGTAACTTGTTGTAGGTGCCGGCGGGAAACCTCTTCTTCCTTAGAAAAATCATCACCTCATCACCATCGTTGAACAGTTTAACACGCCTATCCTTGTCCGCAGCTGCCTTGTTCTTTGCATTTGTCTCAGCCAACTTTTGCCTCACATAATCAACCATCTCTTGGGATTGCTTAGCCATTGCCTCAGCCGCAACGCTAACTTTAGGACCCCGTGGAAGACGATCTAAATCCACTGCATGCTTTGGAGGTGTCACATAAACCAAGGAAAAAAGGTGATTTTCCCGTGGCACTGTGAACTGCACTATTGAAAACAAACTCAGCTTGTGATAATACATTATCCCATTGCCTTGGCTTGTCCCCACATATGCTTCGAATCAGATTACCCAAGCTTTTGTTAGTCACTTCCGTTTGACCATCAGTCTATGGATGCGAAGTAGAACTCCGCTTTAGTGAAGTCCCAAACATCTTCCACAAAGTGATCCAAAAATGGCTAAGGAACTTCACATCCCGGTTAGAAGTAATAGACTGTGGAACCCCATGCAAGCGTACGACCTCTCTGAAGAACAAATGGGCCACATGCAATGCATCAGACGTCTTTTGACACGCAATAAATGCACCATCTTGGAAAACTTGTCTACCACCACAAACACAGAATCCATACCACGCTGGGTACGAGGCATCCCCAACACGAAATCCATAGACAAATCTTCCCAAATATTATTAGGAACAGGTAAAGGTGTATAAAGACCAGTATTTTGAGACTGACCCTTAGATACCTGACATCTATAGCACCTTTGATACCACTTGGCGTAGCGGAATTCACAAGAGAATAGTTAGCGTACTATTCCAAACGATGATAGGTCTCGAATCCTCCAGAGTTCTTGATTCCACAAAAAATGGAGATTTAACTCAAAAATTGTTATTGAGTGAAAGGTAAATTTGCCCATAGGTTACATCCTTATTTATAATATTAGAAGTCCTAATTAAAAGGAAATTACTTAGAGTGGCGACCAATCAAAGCATTACTTGGAAACCTAGACTATTTGCTAAAGCAAGGAAGTGATGACAATGAAGAGGGTAAACTAGTTGATATGATCAAGGAAAACTTCCTTGTGGATAGGCAAGAAAGCAAGGAAGTGATGAGTGTTTTGTGGATAGGCAAGAAAGCAAGGAAGTGCCCTTATGCTTTGGTTGTGTCACCGAAGTTGGATGAAGTAGTTTTTGACTATCCACCAATGAGTGAAGAGTTTGGAGAGCCAAAACTTGATGATTGCCTCCATTATTTGCCTTCCGAGTTGCACATGGTGCAAGGGGTGTTTGAATTGGCTCCTTTTCCTTGCACATGCTATTCAGGATTACCAAAAGATGGAAAAGATGATTTGGGATAGCTTGTAGACCCTCTGGGTTCTGTCTTCAAGCAAGCAAGTTTCAAGCATAGTGTGGTGACTTTTCAACTTGCTAAGGTGGATAGTTCTTGGTGCGACTTGGAAATGTGTGTGATGTGCTACTACGACGATATTTTGATTTACAAGATACGACGCGGTGGATGTATATAAAAAGAAGTTGATATTGAAGATTGGTTGTGGGGTGACGTGTTGAACAAGGAATGCAGCAACATGTCTACTTTGAAGCTACACAATAAAAAAATCTTTACGTTGTCTTTATTATAGTGTCTTATGTTAGTAGTCCAACTTGAGGACAAATTGTTTTCTTTAGAGGGAGAGTTTGATGAAGTAACTTTTGGGTTAATAGTGTCATTTTGTGTCTTTAGTGTTAGTGGGTCTATAAATAGGTGTGAGAGTCTTTCATTTAGTAGCTTTTGATATATTAATTAAAGAAAATTGTGAGCTTTTGCTCCTAGTATCCCAGTTTGGGATTTTCTCTCTTATTAATCTATCCTTTGATTTGGTTTGCACCACTCTGTCCCATAAAGATTGTTTGATCCGCACAACGAGAACCTAAATATAATGCATTTTTGTCGAAAAATCTAATTACTAGATATCAATGTGCTATTTTAATTTATCAAAAAATGTTTAAATTTTTCTCAACAAATATGCATTTTTGTAAGTCCTCTTTTTGCGGACCAGACAATCTTTTTGGAATGGAGGAGTTGTGGTTTAATAATATGCTTTCCTGTATTGTTATATCATTTGAATCCATAGGGACGATTTCTTTATCAGGAATCATGTAACTAGAAAAATCATTGATGGAGTCATAAAATTTTCAATATACATTAAGCATCAAGGAATCTGGTGGCAGTTGTGTATTTTTTTTTTTCCTCGCTAAATTGACCTTTTTCAGGATTTTTTTTCCACTGAAGCTCTTTGCCTGTGGATTGAAGCTACTTTCTTTTTTGGCTAGAAAACCTTTATTTACTAATTAATTGGCGCCATGCTTAAAGAATTTTGTTCTCTAGAACAGCTATATACTCCCTCCGTCTGTGTTTGTTGATCCACAAAAATACTTTTTTCCTTCCCTTAAAGTTTGTCCATGTTCGGAAGTGAATGAGTTAAATTGTGTCAATTTTATTCTTTTACCCTTGTCTTCAAATATTTGATTAACAGATCAATCCTGATTGAAGGATACATTTGAAAAGACAAGAATTGTACAAAGCAATGATGATGTTCCCTAAAAAAAATTGAAAACCCCAAAATAGACTAACAAACACGGAGGGAGGGAGTAATTTTTATCTTACTTTTATCATGTTACATCCAAATTGTGCTTTTTAATTTCTTTCTTTTGCGCTAGAGACCATATTGGTTGGACTTTATGTTCATGTACTGTTTTGTGCTGGAAGAGTATTTATTCCGCCTTTAGATTGACAGATACTAGGTTTTATTCTCTTCCAGGTATGGGAGGTGAAAGCTGCAGACTTGACTATCAGTCCCGTTCATCATGCTGCCGTTGGCATTGTGGATTCTGACAAGGTTTAAAGGATTTTATTTTATATTTGAAGGTGTTTGTAATTTCCTAGCACAGAGATGGCCTAATTGTTCTCTTACATGATTGAACTCACTGATGCCCCAAGTCTTAGTGGCTATAGTTTTCTTCTTTTAGTCCCATTAAGTACTCTACGGTCCAGAGGCTGTGTTACTGGTTACTACTACACTTCATACTGGCTAATTTCGTACAGAGAAATTGTATAATTTTTTTCCATGCGCTTATTTAGTTTCTTATTTTTGCAAAAGGGCATTTCTCTCCGATTTCCACGTTTGCTTCGTGTCAGGGAAGATAAACCTCCAGAGCAAGCCTCATCATCTGATATGGTTAGAAGCAGTTCATTCTATCGGTTTGATTTTTCATCATTCTAGTGGTTAACCATGTGTTGGCCCAAGTTCCTTAAGAGTTCATCCTCCTTGTTTCAGGTTGCTGAGATGTATAATGCCCAGAAAAACAACCGAAGGAATAATCAAGAGGAAAATGAGGATGATTGAGGTCTCATAGCTTATTTATATTGCATAAGCCCGGCAACCCCGGATTAAACCCGAGCTATACAGTTTGTTTATATTGCATTTCTCCAATTACTTCTCTTCAGGTATCATCTCTTTTTTCAAGGTCCAGACAGTGAGAATAACCAAGAGGACTTGTGGCAGACGGTTGGGTCACCCTTCACTTACAGATAAGACTGCCTGGCGTTGGACCACTACGTTGGCAAATGTCGTCCGGGCTGGAACATTTGATTCGCAGTGTGAGTTTTATCTCACAAAAGTCCGGGGTGTATGTAAAATTATTTGACATCGTATCCTGTATGTCTCATGTAATGTCATCTATCTGGTTGCTCTCTGTGCCTTGTTTCTGGCTGAATACTTTTACCATTGCTATCTGGTAATTCCCAGATTCAGCGATGGCAATCATTAATCATTTAAGAGCATCTCCTTTGGTAACCATTCTCAGGCAGAGCCACTTCCTCATAATGCCTTGAAAAATGACAGCCAATGGTTGGCCATTCCGGAAGCTAAAATATATATACTTTTTTTGGCCGTTGATCTATCCAAATTTGGCGCAAGAAACGAAAAATCATTTATTGCCAAATTAGCAGCTCTGTTGCGATTTTTGGGGTTCAAATCTCTATAAAATGATTCAATTTTCTAATGGCTGTGAAGGATTAAGGTAAAAAATGGCTCTTGCTTAGAGCAATTTTGCCAGAATCTGGCGAAATATTAACCAAAATATAACTTTGGTTTGAAAGAAAAAAAAAAGATCAAACGATTGGAGAGGCTGTATATTAGCCTCATTCCCTAGCTGGATCTTAGGGAAAAGAGCAAAAAGAGAGTGATTCAGGCGTTGGAATTCCTATGAATGCTAATCATCCAGCCGTGTGGGCTGGTTTGTTGATGGTACTGGCTTTTGAGCTTTGTCCCTGGCATTTCCCCCCTTAGTGTCTCTAGTAACCCTCAATGAGTTCAGCGGGCATTCATAAAAAATCAAGTTGATCGGTAAAAAAGCATGATCAGATCGTACTTGTTTGAAAAGTAATAAATGGTCAGAGTCTACTGGTCTTTTTGTCTTGCTACTAATTTGATTTGTTTAACTAGATACCAATGTTCGATGAATTTGATTTTTTGCGACCTTAACACAACAAGATTTACAAAGTAAACTGTTTGGATTGTCAAATGAACTCATGCTCGGTTCCATTTTGAGTCAAATGAGTAATCGATTGACCGCATGACATATCATCACATGAGGTGATCGCGATTCAATAATTTGAACCAGAGATTGATTTTGACGTTAAGATGTGGCAAGCAGGTAACATGGTCGGACGTTTTCATAAAGGAAATTCGGCTTGAAATTGAATTCTCTTGTTGGTTAGGTGAATAAAATGTGGACGAAAATACCTTCAGTTTTTTTTTTTTTTTTTTTTTGTTGAGAAGAAGGAAGAAATTCATTAGATGAAAACTAGAGTACAAGCATCACAATAGAACACCATAACCATAAAACAGAAACAACACTAAAACACAAACAGGAATTAACCAACACTAATGACACTCGAAGGCTGAAAATCCATCACCGTTGTCCGGGTGAGGAACAAAAAAGTCCAAAGCATGCTTGGCTAGGATATGGGCTCGCTGGATAGTGTGGCGCGCAACTTTTGAGATATGACAAAAAAGACAGCTTTGAGATCTTTGCTGTCATGTTGCGCAACAAAAAAATGTCATGAAAATGACACTCAACCTTCCCTGCTATCTGCATTATTGCATTGAAACATCAGAAAATATGCAGACCACAATATAATTATGAGATAAAAGCCCATTTAATAGCCTCAAAACAAGCTATAATTTCTGTTTGGATAGGCGTCGAGGCATAAGTTGATAAACCATGTTGAGCAGTAAGAATCCCATTAGGATGACTGGCCGTAAAACCAATTCCGCTCCAATAATTCCCCTCTTTTCAAGCACCATCCACATGAAGATGGCAGACACGTTGATCGGTATCTAATCGATGGCAATGCTTGGTAGTAAAGGATGGATTCCTTGATGAGGAAGCTGGGGAGTTTTGTTGAATTACACATGATTTGATTCCATAGATATGATCAAGCGGCTAAATCGCTTCAATAAATTGGAGATGCATAAGAAGCCAAACTAGGTGATCACCAGAATCTCTTTTATTTATTTATTTATTTATTCTAAGAAAAGAAAAAAACATTGTGATACCGTGTCCAGTTACGTAAGGAAATATAGGTAATTACATATATAGATATCCCCTCCAATATAAAAATAATCACGTACCTAAGGACAAATAAAAAAAAGAAGGAAAAATCGACAATTACTCCACAGGTGGCTGCTACATCAGAACTATCCATTAGTCAGGGCTACATACGGAACATTTACTTGACACTTGTTTTTCACATTGCTTAATATAAATGCACGCGGTAACTAGCAAATTTTGTGAAGTAATTGTCAAGAACCGCACGTATGCTCGAAATATTAGATACTCAAGCTGTATCTCACTTAGCTTATAAAACAACACACAAGCAATACTTCATAATTTTGTGAAGTGAAAAACTCTATATGACTTGTGGTTTCCAACACCCATATATATAGGTCAAAAGTTAATGCACCAATAATTATATAATATAAAACCCTATAAATACCATCTAATATAGGCCATAAAATCCCCTGATTATATTTGTGGGAGTTACAATATTTATATCCAATAACCACCCATTTATTAATCAAATATACTCGGACACAATAAATTATTTTTAAAGAAATTTTAAAAGCTTTTTCTAACACAATTTGCACCGTCTGCAATGGTGTAGAATTTTTTGTGCATATTCCAAATGTCAAGGCTTCAAAAAATTGTGATTTGGAAAACTCGAACGTAAGATCTAACAATTACATTAAGGAAGGATTACTGCTAAACTGATGGTAACACTATCTGATAAGTGAAAGACCTATATAATATTTATTACTCCCTCCGTCCCTTTTTAAGTGATCTACTTGGGAAACGTGTATTTTTTGCGGATGTTAAAAAATGTACTTACATATAACGTTTTTAAATTTTTTTGCACCAAATTAAAGTACTCAATGAGCACTTTAATTTATATAAAACAAATTAAAAAGTTATATAGAGAAATATGTTTTTTAGGGGTTTGAAATTGCACGTATTCCCAGGCCCGGCCCTGTGTTTCGCGAGGCCCCAACCCTATTCTCAATTTGAGGCCCTTCATATATATATATATATATATAATTTTTTTCATATATATATAAATTTTTTTTTATATATATATATTTATTTTTTTTTACGAGAAGGGGCCCCAAAAACCGGTGGGCCCCAGGCCCGGGCCTCCCCCCAGGGTCGGGCCTGCGTATTCCTGTATGGATCATTTAAAAAGGGACGGAGGGAGTATGATTTAGAAATTGGGGGCCCTATTATTAGGCCAAAAATTAAAGAAGATCTCTCGATCTCCCCATCATTTTTGGACTCAGAGAGTCAAATCTAGGTTTTGGCTCTTGCAACCAACCAGTCATGGCAACGGTCTTTGGAGCTCCCTGACAGTGACGGTGACGGGGTTTGCAGTGGATCTGGCGATGTTCTGGAGTTGAACTCCGACCTGAGATGGGAATAATCATATGTGGTGCATGGAGCAAACCGTGATTCTCCCCGTTGACCTTCTTGAGCAGATTGATGAGTTCGACACTGGAGCTGACTTTATGAGGATTTTTTGTTTTGTTTTGTTGTTGTGTTGTATTTTGTAGTTTTTTGCTTTGTTTTAACGGTTGTTCTTAGGTCTATGGACCATGCAATTTGTATCTTAGATATGGAGCGGGTATGATTTTGTTATCCCCACCCCTGAATACCTGTATCCGCCCCATACTCTTCCCGTACCCGTTTATACATATTACATATATTATATTATATTATATATAGACATATAAATAAGAAAATACGTTTAAATCTTGAGTATAGTTACATATGTAAACAATTAGTACATCTTTAATTAGCTATTTTTACCAATTACTACCTATCATAGAGTAATTAATGTTTAAAGAATATTAGTTCAGATTACATTTCTAAATATAAATATCAATTTATTTTCATTCTTGACTTCTTTATCTTTTTGTTTTGTTTGGATATGGGTATATTTGGGGAAACCCCGATCCCCAATAAAAAGTGGATTTGGTTCTTTGTTTAGTATCCCAAATGGGGATGGGGGCGGAATGGTGAAAGACCCTCTAGTCGAGAATCGGGAATGAAATAGGATCCCCTGATCTATACCCTACCCAGTGCCATACCTACTACATTAGGCCTTTCAATATTAATATCGAATAAACTTTTCCCGAGGAATAGTTAGCGTTTTCTTGTTAATTACTCCCTCAAGAAGAGTAGCACACTTAGGGCCCGTTTGGATGGTTTCTTATTGAATAGCACATCTATGGAATAGTTTGCCAAAAATAAGTGCACGGGTGTTATTTATCACCCGGACTAAATATCACCCCTGCAGGGGTGTTATTTATGGACACCCCAGAGGGTGCATATTTATGACCCCCTAATACCCCTGAAAAATGACCATTGTACCCCTTTTAATACCCCCGCCCAATACCCCTAGTATTGCTACTGCTTTGTATTGCTACAATTGGTGCACATTCTAGACATTTTTTTAAGCTTTGCAATTTTTTTCGGATCAAAAAATAAAATATTTTTGCCCATAATTTTTTAGTTTTTTTGCGCCAAATTAAACTACTCATAGAGATCTTTAATTCGATACAAAAAATTAGAAAAATTATACTCTTTAGTATTTTACATTATTATTGGTATTGAGTTGCTTTGTAATATCCTTCGGATCAAAAAATAATGTACTTCCGCCCATAATTTTTTTATTTTTGTTGCACCAAAGTTGTGTTTTTTTTAAGCCTTTGTAATTATATTTCAAATAAATTAATAAAATTATTTGAGAGTTAAAAAAATAGTTATTATAACTTATTTGTTGACAAGTGTAATAAATTAATAAGTTTTGTATTTAATATTTAAATAACACTTAAATTTTAAATTGGGCATTCATAAGGACAAATTTGTCTTTTGACGGTTTTTTACATCCTTATACCATCATATTACCAAAATCATCCAAACTAAGCACTACTTACCTCTCCCTCCATAAATGTCACATCAACGTGGGACCACCTTCCATATATATTCTCATCTACTATCTTATCTCCCACCATATATAACACCCACTTCTAAAAATAATACTTCATCCAATTAGGGTCTACCTCTGCAGTCCGCACATTACATTTTTAGCTACCCGCAAAGTGCAAAAATAATACTTCATCCAATTAGGGTCTACCTCTGCAGTCCGCACATTACATTTTTAGCTACCCGCAAAGTGCAAACATTGAAAGGACAATAGTATCTAGAATGGACATGGATCACTCATGTTTTTGTCAGACCTACAAACAAATCTAATCACAAACTTTTGCAATCAAGATTCACATACTTGGTTTGCATGAACACGGATCCACTTCTTTTTGCTTCAATTCTTATTGTAATCCGATTTATGGACAACTAATCTTTGTTTAGTTAGGGCGGGGAGCAAAGAAAAGTCGCATTGTACTAAAATAATAAACGTCGGGCAAATGCAATAAAATATAAAAATATAGACTAAATATGAAGAAAAAGACTTAAAAAAGAAGATCGGTATAACCTTTTGGTCTTTTTCGTCATCTCTTATAGGAGTACTATCTTTTTTTTTTTATTATATATATATTTTATTCTTTTTTTGATTCCTCCCAGTTGAGACGACAATATGGTTTAATAATTTAACTCGAATCTCGTAAAGATTAAAAGAAAACAACCTAAATATTTTGAAACCG
This sequence comes from Vaccinium myrtillus, assembly GCA_016920895.1. Classification (NCBI taxonomy): domain Eukaryota; kingdom Viridiplantae; phylum Streptophyta; class Magnoliopsida; order Ericales; family Ericaceae; genus Vaccinium; species Vaccinium myrtillus. The sequence continues at coordinate 30,858,970 of CM029277.1, forward strand.
AGGAGAGTAGACTACAATCTACAGGAGTGTAATCTACAATCTGAGCCGTCTAAAAGTATTTTTAATAGTTCAAAATTGCTAAGTATGCTGCATGAAAGATATATATATATATATACATATACACCGGCGATCCTGTCAAGGATCCCGGATTTCCCGGATTGAAGGGTTTTTTGGTGTTTTGATGTTTTTAAAAATTGTTTTTGGGAAATCCGAGCCGTCCAATGTCTTCAAAAGGTGTTTTCCAAGGTCCACGCGGGAAATCTTCAAAAAAAAATACCGGGAAGGGCTTGATCCAAGTAGTTTTTCGCAAAAACTGTAAATATAAAGTTTTTGCGAAAACTGCTTGGATCAAGCCCTTCCCGGTATTTTTTTTTGAAGATTTTCCGCGTGGACCTTGGAAAACACCTTCTGAACACATTGGACGGATCGGATCGTCAAAAAAATATCGGGAAGTGGAGTCCCGGATCCGGGACTCCCGGACTAGAACCGGACTCTATATATATATATATATATATTCACATGCAAGTTGAAATTTGAATTATTGAAATAAATGGCTCGAATTATTTTATTCCTTAAAAGACGCTGGAAATCCTTTTTGAGAAATACAGTAGTATCACAGACCTTAATCAATAATTACATGTCGCAATTGCAGTGGATCCGGATTCGTAATTACTGAAAACTTAGATATGCGCTTGATGGATGTGGTAATAGCATATTTATATGGATCATTGGATATTGATATTTACATGAAAGTCCCTGAAGGATATAAAATGCCTGAAGCATATAATAAACCCAAAAGTGTTTATTCTATCAAGCTACAATGATCTCTGTACGGGCTAAAGCAATCCGGACGCATGTGGTACAATCGTCTCAGTGGATATTTATTAAAGGAGGGTTATATAAATGACCCAATTTATCCATGTGTTTTTATTAGAAAATCAGAAACCGGATTCACTATCATTGCGGTCTATGTTGATGATTTAAATCTTGTTGGAACCCTAGGCAAGCTCATAAAAACTGTTGAATATTTAAAGGAGTTTGAGATGAAGGATCTTGGAAAAACAAAATTTTGCCTTGGCCTACAGATCGAACATTTGCCAAGTGGAATTCTAGTGCATCAGTCAACATATACAAAAAAAGGTCCTGAAGCGCATCTATATGGATAAGGCTCATCCTCTAAGCACTCCAATGGTTGTTCAATCACTTGAAGTGAACAAAGATCCCTTCCGTCCTTCAGAAGAAGGCGAATCGTACTTGGTCCTGGAGCACCGTATATGAGTGCAATAGGTGCACTTATGTATCTTGCCAATTGTACCCGACCGGATATTGCATTCTCAGTAAATTTATTGGCTAGATATAGCTCTTGTCCAACTAAAAGGCATTGGAATGGAGTTAAACATATCCTACGTTATCTTCAAGGTACCACCGATATGGGCTTATCATATTCAAATGGGTCAAAGCCAGAGCTGGTTGGATATGCAGATGCTGGCTATCTATCTGATCCACATAAAGCTCGATCTCAGATAGGGTATGTATTCACCTGTGGCGGTACTACCACATCCTGGCGTTTAGTGAAGCAAACATTAACTGCCACTTCTTCAAACCACGCTGAAATTCTAGCAATTCATGAAGCAAGTCGGGAGTGCATATGGCTAAGATCTATGATTCAACATATTCAAGAAATGAGCGGATTATCTTCAATCAAGGATAGACCAACTATATTACATGAAGATAACTCTGCATGTATCACACAAATCAAGGGTGGTTATATCAAGGGTGATAGAACCAAGCACATTTCTCCCAAATTCTTCTATACGCATGAACTTCTGAAGAACGGTGATATAGATGTCCAACAGATACGTTCTAATGACAACTTGGCGGATTTATTTACCAAGGCACTACCAACTGCAACATTCAAGAGGCTTGTTCATAATATTGGGATGATTCTTCTATACGCATGAACTTCTGAAGAACGGTGATATAGATGTCCAACAGATACGTTCTAATGACAACTTGGCGGATTTATTTACCAAGGCACTACCAACTGCAACATTCAAGAAGCTTGTTCATAATATTGGGATGTGGTAGCTCAAATATTTACCAACCACCGTTGTGGGGGAGACAATGACCTAAAGATCATTTGTCGATTGTACTCTTTTTCTTTCGTCTAAAGTTTTTTCCCACTGGGTTTTCCTTAGCAAGGTTTTAATGAGGCAATCTGTAAATCCCATCATCACTCCATACAAACATAAGAATGGTGTACTCTTTCTTCCCTTCGCTAAAGGTTTTTTCCCATTGGGTTTTCCTTGCCAAGGTTTTTAATGAGGCATCTTCTTAGTGTACAATCATCCAATCAAGGGGGAGTGTTGTGGAAATATGTGATTGGATGATTCAATTCATTGAATCACATGGAGGGACTTAAGAGGTTTTAATTCATTGTGTTATGGAAAGATGTAATTGGGCCACATGTCAAAGAACAAAACAAACTTGATCCTTTTCCAGCCAAATCCATTGAATGATTTAGGGATAAGAATTACTCCTTAAACCTCTGAGATAATGAATTATTACAGAGCAACCCTTGACCCTTCTCCTATAAATGGGCCTTTAGTTTCTTATTTTTATGTAAGAAAGATTCAAGGCCATACTATTGTAAGAAAGAAATGGTGAGATTTATTTAGATAGTTCCTGGAGAAACTATCTTTATAATATATCTTGTGTTCTGTTATTTTATTTTTACTTTCATAACACATATCTTAATAGACTCAAATTCTCATTATTATACTAGTAGTAGCAAAAGTCTGAGAATTAGCCCCACAAATGATAAACATATCATCTGCAAACACTAAGTGAGAGAGTTGAATAGCAGCACACCTGGGGTGAAAAGAGAAACAACCTTCATTAATGTGAGACTGCAAGATACTAGCTGAAAAGGCTTCCATGACCAGCAAAAAGAGATAGGGGGAGATCAGATCCCCTTGTCTCAACCCTCTTTTTCCTGGAAAAAAACACCTTCATCTCCCCATTTATTAGAATTGAAAAGTAAGGAGTAGTAACACAGCTTTTAACCCAATTAATGTACTGCACAATAAATTCCATACAGCCCATGATATCAAAAAGAAAGCTCCAATCCACACTATAGTATGCCTTCGTAAGATCCAACTTAATAGCACATCTAGGAACCCCAAGATTTCTGTGATACCCCCTAACAACCTCTTGCATTAACAGAATATTATCCCTCATAGACCTCCCCTTAATGAAAGTTGTCTGAGATGGACCAATGATCTTGGGTAAAACAGCCTGAATTCTATTTGCTAGCACCTTGGTAAATTATGATTTTTCAAGCCCTGTATTAAGGTTGGATATCTTTCAAATGGTTTGAATGTCGTTCAAACGACTTAGATTAATGTGTTTGAGGTTCCACTGCTTACAGTATAGTGTTTGAGTTTCTTCCATTAAGTAATCATAAGATACGTACTGAATCGGGATAAGCATATATAATATAGGAGCATTGTACCGTAAGATTTCTATCCAAAAAAGATACGTGATAGGATCCAAAAGATTTCTGTCATTTTCCTACAGAGACGATACGTCGTAGGATTTTAACCACAATGGTCACAAACCAGTAGCTTAGAAATCCAACTTAGCTAGAATATAGCTAATAATCCAGATAAGTAAACTGGTCCATGTGGCACACAAAAGATTATTGCAGAGACGAAATGGAAGGGAACGGTTAGGGCCTTCTTCCTTTTTCGAACTCTCATGGATCATGGTTAGGGCCATCCACAAAATATATCTGTCGCCCAAAAATTTCTCAAGTAATGGGTACATGAATCGATGGACGGAATTCTCGGGCTCTCAACCTCCCAAGTCTCAAAACCCGAGTAAGATCCTCTCATGTGCTTCTTCATGTGGCACGAAATGGGACCCACCATCTCATTTTATGATCTAATTATTCTGTAGGTCCCGATGTGCACATCCTTGATGCAAAAAATTAGGTTGATTCCACATCAGTAGCCATTTGAATGAACCATATTTGTCTATAGAGCCATAAGCGTGTCTAAAACCGTCCATTCCTCTTGGAACAAACTAGGTACCATGCCTCGTGCCCAATACAAGTATGGTACCCGTTGTTTGAAGCCTGTGCGTCAAAATTAATTTTGGGAATGCCACGATCAAGTCTATAGAGGGATTGATTTTCAAAATCACTTTCCTTTTTTTTGATTTGTTAGTTTGCGCTAAATTTTTTTTGATTATTGGTTTGTCTTGACGAAAGGAATAGGAAAAAAGAATTACGACTCTTACCCAATTTTTTTGGTGAAGGACCAACTTTTGTTTTATTAGGCTGCTTTTTTTTCTTTTCTTTTTTGTTGTATTAGGTTACTTTTTTGTATTGACCAAAATGCCCTTCAACAAGAAAACCAAAAAAGGGACCCAAATCAAAAATCGCAAAAGTCTAATAAGGGCAGTTTCGTAATCCCAAAAAATGTCAACATCTGGTGCGAAAGGGACTGGAATACCCATAAAAGCCCAACAAGATTCCAACATTCAAGGGGCGAAATTGGAAAAATCAGCCAAAAAATGGGTAACATCAATTTTGGCTAACCAGTTCTTTCCTTTAGGGATGTGGATATGATTTGCCCACGTCTTTACAAATTCCCAATTAAGCTGATTCTTTCCCGGATGAAAATAGAGATCCTCAAATGGGACTATAATGAGTAGCTTTTTGCGTCAGGCAATGGATCATCACGTGAGAGGATTCTTACTCCTTAAAACCCTACACCTAGTAGTAGTTGGTATATCCCGAGTATGAATCCTCTAGAGTGATAATCCTCTCATGTCCCCACATGTAATGTATAATAGAACGCACCGTGGTCTTACTAGACAATCTGATCCATTCACTTTGTAGCCTTGACGTTTTCAATCTCCATACAAAAAAATTTAATTTGGTCGGAAATCAGTATCCACTAGAATGAAGCATAATGGTTCAAGAGAGAGTGATGGTCACCGTTTGACAACCCATTTCTCTTAGGACCCATACCCTGCAACTAGTAATAGTTGGTTTATCCTCACATGAGAGGATAAATCTTGATTTATCTATCTTAACATAATGCCAATGTGTAATTTGTTAATAAAATACAAGAAAGTGGTGGAACAAAGAAGCTTGTATTAATGCAAAAACCACCTGCTGCTCTAATATACACTTGCATTTGAGAAGGGAAAAAAACTTTAATTCCTACTCAGATTTTACAAACTGGATTAGGCGTTGAGGGAAAAATAGATGTGTGTCGAATCTTTTTATTCATCACTTTCCGGGGATCTTTCATCTCCGGAGTATTCATTTTCATGATCCTCTCCCACCCTTTTGCCTCTTCTCTTCAAGTCCAGCAGCTTCATTCAACATATCAGCAGCATCCTGGTGCATGTCCAGCTTAGCAAGGGCAACCGATTGCATGTAAAATGCGACTGGCCAATCTGGATTGATGTTTTGTGCTTGCATTGCGTCTCTAAGAGCAGCATCGGGTTGATCACATAGGAGATAACAAAGGCTTCGCCGTGCGTGAACTGTTGGAGAGACCATGGTTCCTACATCTATAAACTGCACACCCAACCAAACAAAAGGAACCAATTAAGCATCAAATCCCTATTGATACCACCTTTCATTGATTCAACCTGTAATCTCAAGAATAATGAAAGTAGAGAAGTCTCTTGGTGAGGGACAATTTCTGGTCTACTGGAAGTCGGGAAGACTGGACAAAGAGACATACTAAAAGGGCCAGCGCACGACAGTCCCCTCATAATGTGCTACAAAGAGGGAGTTCTAGTGGGCATTATAGAACTTGGTATGCTTAGGAAAGGTCTTCCCAATTCTTGTAATTTCTTTAGCTTTGCTTTTAGGGCAGTAAGGTTCTATGTCACCCTTGACTATTGTTATTCCATCTTTAGCTATGCTTTTAGGGCAGTAAGGGAGGGTCAAGCTCCTCAATATGCAGACAGAAACACGAATGTGCTAGCGAGAGAAGGACTGTTGCCATAAAGAAACCAGGAAGATAATGGAAAAGAAATTTTCTATTTTCAAGGCTCTTTCCCAACGTAATGTCTTGCACTCTACAAACAGAAGTTCTATGAATCCATACCTGAGAATAGTTATCAATTGCAGTTCTAAAATCCTTGTCACGAAAGGCAGAGTCCCCACGTTTTCTTGCATCCAGCATCTCTTTCATCTGTTGGGTCCACTCTTGGAAAGACAACTGAACCAAACAACCACTACATAAACCTTATATCATAGAACTTAAAAATTGCATGGAGATGTGAGCCCTCTTGTACAAGTCAGTACCTCATTAGTTCCTTCGTCGTCCCGATAATGCATCTTAACCAAGATTTCATGGATTGCAGTCAGGTCCATCCGCGAACATGCATCGCCCATCGGTGAAAGAGGGCGTTGAGGGGTTGGCGGGGCTTCCACTTGCTTTGAAATCCCAAGCATGATATAAGAAGGAACCTGATAAATAGAACCACCGCGATCAGACCCAGATAGCAGTGATCCATGGACAATGACTACCTAAGCAGATTGGAACTGTTACAAAATGATAGCAAACTAGCGTAGCAATAGTACGGTTAGATAAACATTGATAATAATAACTTACATCAGATTTGGTTTGCAGTGGATCAAGCGATGCAGCAAGGTCCTTTGTACTAGGCCGCTCTCTGGGTTCATTTTGTAAACATTGTGAGGCAAGACCAATCACCGCTGTTGCTTCTTCTGCGGAAAATTTTCCCTCCAAGTGTGAATCCATTAAGAGAACAATGTTCTTGGCGCGTAGCATATCAAGAGCCTTCATAAATAAAAGGTACATGAAATTAACAGTCGAACTTGTATCTTGTATCTGATTCTTGCATTAATCTTCTACAAATAGATGCTAGCAAATATTTAATCACCAAGATTCTCTCTTCGAGTAGGTAAGTGGAAGCACACTTCATATAAGGTTCCCACAATAAAGTACATTCAGGTTCCCACACGGCTCACAATACCCAAAATATTTGCAATGACATATGTCCTATGTATAAAGAATGCACTTAAAAGATGTAAGCAACTTACATGACTTGGAGGGATGTGCTTTCCACTTAGAAGATCCAAAAGGACAGTACCAAAACTATATATAACACTTTCAGGAGTGACCCTTCCTACAAAATAAATAAATTTACTAAGCATAAGCTAGCACCACAGAGTCACAGACGAAAGATTAGTCACAGTAATAACAACCTCTTAACCCTTAAAAAATGGTAGGGTCACATGTAAAGAAAAATGGAATGCTGAGAAGAAAAATACCAGTTCGTAGGTACTCTGGAGGTGTGTAAGCAAGATTTGTGCTATAGCTTCTACCATCCCTACTATTCTTCATCAAACCAAAACACGAAAGCCGTGGATCACCATCCTGCAATGTCCATCTAAATATAAGATCACAAATATGCAAATTGAGAATAGAAACTATTGTATCAGGAGATAAATCTACAATACCTCGTCAAAAAGAACCCTGTAAGCATTCAGGTCATGATACAATGGACGACCTTCGGAGCTGCAATAGTCTAAGGCTTCAGCTATGTAAAGTGCTACTCTCAAACGCATTGCCCATTCAATAGTCTGTTTATCCCCTGAAAGAAGAAACAAGTACCTCCATTTATCGAACAAATTGGAAACACCTCCACCATACCAATTTCCTAAATATTCTTACTGACTTAGAAGACGGAGGTCAGTAGATCTTACTGAATTGAAGGAAAAGTAGAACTGCAAAATGTTTACCCATACTGTCGAAAGTTTCTTTTATACAAAATGTGGAACAAACCAAATGAACATGACGTTCATTTGTTAGACACGTCATAGCTGTGTGCATTAAGTGATTAAGATGACAGAGCATCAAACACCTTTCAAAACTACCAAATGGAAACCTGTTCTCATCTGTCATCATATAATCAGATGACAAAGATCCATCAAAACACTGAAGACAACAGAATTAAACCTTACAAAAGCAGTATCCAGTTCGAACTGCACCTAATTTAAAAAAAAAAAAAAAAGGATCTGCAACACATTCATCCCTTTGGACAACTCATCCGGTCTTTCTATGTACACGAAACCTAAAATAAGGCAGAAGGACTAAACTTGAACAATTATTCCTTTCATGGACAAAGGTTCAATTTTATTTCTTTAGTTTGATGAAGGCGTATGTTTCAATATGAATGCGCATTGGTCAAAGGTAAAAACTACCAAAATCTCCAATTTACACATTGACCACAACAGGGTACGTTACGTAGATAATTTAGCAATCCAAAGGATGAAATAAATCCTGAGAAGCAAAATTAGCCAACTAACGGAGACCTAATCTCATCACGTACTCAAAGAAACGATGATCCATTAACCCCTGAAGAGTGAAGACTAGTTACCATATACCTAGTACAAGCATCTGCCAATTTTTTTGGTCCTTTGGACAGCTGATTCAGTCTTCCTTCGTGGACATAGCCTAACATTAGGCAGAATGTCAAAACTCAAAATTCCATTGATAGGGCACCTAATGCTAGCTCCTGTTTAAATGCCTATAAAAGGTAAGCAACTCCAATTTAGACATTCACCACAACAGGCTAGCTCAAGATTCAGATAATTTAGCAATCTAAAACTAAAAGAACTGCGTTAAATTACGAAAAGATTAATTACCCAACCACAAAAAATGCCAAGAGCAATAAATCATATACATACAGTGAAACAGATGCTTAGCAAGAGTATCATTAGGCATGTACTCAGCAACAAGCAACCTCTCATCACCATCACAGCAGTACCCAATCAAATTCGCAAGCCTCCGATGCCGCAACTTCCCAACACCCCATGCCTCTTCCTAAAAAAACCCATCAAAAGTAATGCACATAAACACTTCAAAACAACATCAGATTTGATTTAACAAACATAACCCATAAGAAGTAATGCACAAATACACTTCAAAACACAGTTCAAAAAAAAAAATACACTTCAAAACAACATCAGATTTGATTGAACGAACACAAACCCAGAAGAAAAAACATGTTTACCGCAAATTGCTGGGGGTCAGGCCAGGCCAATTTGGTGAATTTCTTGACGGCGATCCAACGGCGGTTCTGTAGGCGTCCCTTGTAGACATGATTGGGGGCTCTTTCGCCGCTTTCAGATACGATGTAGTCTGGGCTGAAGTTGTTGGTGGCTGCTTTGAGGTCAGATAGAGAGAATTCAGAGAAGGACGGTACTCCTGCAGCAGCTGCCGCGGTGGTGGCGGAGGAGGTAAGTGAGTTGTGGCTGAATGGTGGGTCTGGGTTCTGCTGGTGCTGGTGGTTGTGGTGGTCCTTGTGTGGGTTTTTTCCTGCTGCCAACGCCGATTCACAGCAGCCCATGGAGAGAGAGAGAGAGAGAGAGAGAGAGAGAGAGAGAGAGAGAGAGAGAGAGAGAGAGAGAGAGAGATGGGTATCTTTTCTTGCTTTGATCTTGGTTCTTCTTTCTTTCTTTGTCTCTTCTTCAATCCAAAAGTGTAATTTTCACAGTGATTCTTTGGGGGCAATTACAAAACAGTTTTGTGGCTTTTGGGATTTGGGGGAGAGAGAGAGAGGGTAGGAGAGATATGGGTATCTTTCTTTCTTTGGTTGATCTTGCTTCTTCTTTCTTTCACCGTCTCTTCTTCGCTCCAAAGAGTATTTTCACAGTGCTGCTTTTGGGGGCAAATTACAAACAGTTCTTTTGTTTTTTTTTATTATTGTGTCCCAATAAACTTATACCAAAGTCGACTAATTATCGATTAACTGTGTCCTAAAAGAATATCTAGAAGGCCAAGTGTTCGCCGTCTAGACGCCGAGTACTCGATCTTGAAAGCTAGAACGTGTCCGACCACCCTGAGAGCGTCTAGCGAGTTTTAGAACATTGCCGACTAATTACAAAGACTACTGCAATGTTCTCTAACTTATACGCAAGTCGTCTAATTATCGACTAACTATGTCCTAAAAGAATGTCTAGAAGGCTAAGTGTTTGCCGTCTAGACGCCGAGTACTCGATCTTGAAAGCTAGAACGTGTCCGACCACCCTGAACCTTGCCGACTAATTACAAAGACTACGATGTTCTCTAACGGGATTTCAATTAAATTCGAACTCGACCAATTTAGAACCTAATACTAATGCGCTCTAATGAAATTTCAATTAAAGTCGAAACAAAATCCTGTATGATTGACTCAAAAGAGTTAATGGTAACTTGAGACAACAACAAATTACAAACAGTTTTGAGGGTTTTGGGACTGGTCCAAAGCTATTAGTGGGTGATAAATAAAAGCATATAATCGTGGCTTTGATTAATAATCTAAGTATCTTTAATGCGGTAAAGCAGGAGCATCTTGAGCTTTGCTAATATTTTAATTTTGTAGCAGTTTCGTGATAATCATATTCGAAGGTTCCATTGACCTCAACCTGGGTAATGTTGAAGTCATTAGAATCTTTTACTCCATTTTCTTACTGAGTTTGAAGCCAAACGGTAGATGTCAATAGATGCGGTGTTTAATATGCAGACATAGTTTTCCAAAAGATTTTAGCAACTCGGCATAGTTTTCCAAAAGATGTCAATAGATGCAGTGTTTAATCATGAATTTAGCAAATGAGTTCAGCGGGTGCTAAAATCATGGTTCTGACATCAAAAAATGAAGTGATTCCGTGTATCGTTTTTTGATTTTTTTCACACCAAATTAAAGTGCCCCTCGTGTACTTTAATTCGGTGTGAAAAATTCAAAAAATAATACACGGAAACACTTGATTTTTTTATTTGAAATATCATGATTTTAGCTCATGCTGAACTCATTTGCTAAAATCAGGTTGATTTTACCAACTGGATTGCTAAAATCTTTTAAAAACTGTTGTACTTCTATAATACGCGATAATGATCTATTAAGGGATTCCTCACGGAAATTTAATGCAGACCTCATGGATCTGGGTCGAATCTCAACAATCCGAACTGCTCAATGTGTTTAAAACGTGGTTTTAAGAGCCTATGAAGGAATCACCAAAAAAAATACCTGGAAGTGTTTGATTCGATCAGTTTTCAATAATGTATAATTGTATGATCGTTAATTTAAAAAACGTAGACTAAAATTAGTAATCGGAATCCGTGCAAACTATGAATTTGAAATTGAGATTCAAAGTGGTAATCATTTGACCTGTTGCCGGGGGCATAATTATGTACTACGTACTAGCATGAAACCAAAACCCACATGGAAACAGTTCTTTATTTTGTGTTTTTGATCTGGGAAAACGCCCACATGGAGACAGTTCAGGGAATGGATTCTTGTTGCCTTTTATATATGTCCTTAATAACGAATTTAAATAACCTTAGGGCTTGTTTGGCTGGGGGACGAGAATGTGGTATTGACTCATCCCCTTCTCCACATCTAGATTTGGTGATGAGCAAATTTGGTATAACATTTGAGTAAAATCAAATTTGGTAAAGGATTTGATGAAGGAGTGGAGTGTGTTTTTTGGTGTTTTTTTACTCATATTTGAATTTGGTGAAAGATTTGATGAAGGGGTGGAGAATGAGATACTCTAATTTAGCAAGTTTTGTATGAAGGGGAATGAGTTATACCCCTATAACCTCCCTTATACCCCCTCCCTACCCCTCCCTCCTTCACACCCCCAATTATAAATTTATCCCCCTTATACCCCTACCAAATTACCCATATAACCTCCCCTTATACCCCCTCCCTTACCCCTCCCTCCTTCACATACTCCCTCCTCTCATTACTGTACCGAATTAAAATGAACAAAGGTTCATTAATTAACAAACCGAATTAAAATGAACCTTTGCAATTTTCTTCGGATAAAAAAATGAAGTACTTTGCGCTTATTTTTTTATTATTTTACACCAAATTAAACTACTATTGAGATCTTTAATTTGAAACAAAAAAGTTTGAAAATTTTTATACTTTAAGAATTTGACATTGTTGACTTGCATTGCAATATCCTTTGGATAAAAAAATTAAGTACTTTCACATTAAATTTTTTTATTTTTTTTGCACCAAATTGAACTACTAATTGAGATCTTTAATTTGATACAAAAAAATTTCAATTTTTTTTATACTTTAGAATTTGACATTGTTGGGGAATAACATAAAAATTACTAATTAGTTATTATAAGTAAAAAACGCATAGTTAGAAGAAAAAACAAGCAAAAAATTAGATGGTACGCAACATTATTAAAATGAAAAGTTAAAATTAATAAAAGTAATTATTATATCATATTTATTGAAAAGTATAATTAATTTAATAAGTTTCGTATTTATGTATTTATTTTATTGTAATATTTAATATTACCCATGCACAAGGGCAAATAAGTCATTTGCCAGCTTTTTACATCATCCACCCAACTTTATCCCCCTTTATCACAAATTCATCCAAACCACGTACTATTTAATCCCCCCTCCATAAACATCACATCAATGTGGGTCCACCCTTACTAACTAATACCCCTTACTATCTTATCCCCCTTACTATTTAATCCCACCAAAACTTATCCCGCATCCAATCGGGGCCTTAGGGGTACTAATTAACTAGCGAAAAACCTGAGCTATGCACGAGACAAATACTTTGTGTAAATGATTCAATACGAATCCAAGTACATGCGGTTAAGTTATCTGTGCTATGCACAAAAGGAAAATCATGCTAACGGGTGTCATAGTGCACCCGTCCGCTAAGAGAACAAAAAGTACACTTTTATGGGTCCCACTTGTACAAAAAAAACACTTTAAAAGTACATTGTACTTTAAGGACTTAGGGGGGGTGTTGTGCATGGGATGCACTGACCGTCTTTGTGCTGACCACGGCACACTTGTGGCATTTTTTTGATAATCGGAGACATTCCACGTAGACCTCGTCCGAATACTACAAGTGTAGAAAAAATTAATTCGATCGGATATCTTTAAGTACGTCATCGGAACACAAATACTTTGAAAACAAATGGAACACAAATGGACACAAACACTGGATCAAAATCACTTTTTTATGTTATTTGTGTGCCGATGAGGCACTTAAAGATATCCGATCGAGTTGATCTTTGGCAGACTTGTAGTATTCGACGAGGTCTACGCGGTGAACGTCTCCGATCGTCAAAAAAATGCCGGCGGCGGCGCCGTGTTGGGCACGAAGACGGTTTTGCATCCATGCACAACACCCCCTGTGTTTAATCTTTAAAGTGTCTTTTTTCTCTTTCTTAATGGGTGCATTTATGGCACCCATTAACATTTCCCTAATAAAAATCTACTTTCTACATGCATCATAATACTAATCAAATTCCAATCGTCAAGAGTATAAGTACAAACATGAATTCAAATTTTAATTTTTATATATGGTGTGTCATGTTATGCCACGTTCCTCTTCTTTCCTTCTTTTTTTCTTTTTTCTTTTTTTGAGAAGTAGAAAGAAGTTTCATTGAAACATCAAAGCAAACCACCAAGTCATAGTAGGTCCAGTACAACTAAATATGAGCAACATAACCAAAAGAACTGGACATGAGCACTTCTGTCACTGGTGTTCGGGTGAGAAACAAAAATGGCCAGAGCATGCTTAGTAAGAAGGTGAGCTCATTGGACATCCTGACGCACAACCTTTGAAATTCTACAAAAAAAAAAGACAGCTTCTTAATCTCCGTTGTCATGTTCCTCTTCATTAATAGTCATTCTACAACAATTTATAAGATTGTAGTAAACCAGTGCTTGCATAAGAGAACATAAATAAAAGGGTAAATTTCACTGACCTCCCCTGAGGTTTCTGACAAAAACAGCCACCTCCCTTGAGGTTTCTAAAATGTCACTTCCCTCCCTTACTTTATCTGACAATGTCTATATACCCCCTTCTGTCATCTTGCCGTCCAAAACTCTAACAGAATCGGCTAATTTCAGATATCTAACTATTCGGATACCAAATTTACCCCTACTTCATCAGTTCCTTTCCCCCACCTTCCCCTTCCTCCTTTCTTTTCCCCTCTCCAATTTTCTCACTACCTTATTCTTTTCTTTTTCCTCATTTATGAGCCTGCAAAGCTGCAATTTTCCTTTTGCATTCTATTCGTGGATTTATATAAAGCCTCATCTCCAACTAAACTAAACCAGTTTTTTCCAACCTCATTGAGCAAGTAAAATCCTACTTTTCCAAACTAATTCAAGAGGTGAACCCCAGAAGTGAAAACCAAATTTTAAAGAATTCTGGGAGGAAATCATCCGATTTACCCAAAAAAAAAAATAATCTGGGAGGTTGGCTTGCCTATCTCCACAAACCAAAATCAGTACCAAAACAAGCCAACAAAAAACAAATTCAACACCAATTCGACTCACACACAATCTGACTCCGAATTGCTAAAAGAAAGGGGAAAAAAACAGAGCATAAAATAAAAACACATTACTTAAAGTGTGCAATCTTAATTAGCAATCAACCACTATTTCTGGAAAAAAAAACACACTACCGAAAAAAGACGCTATAAAGCAGCACATAAGTGCCAACAAAGATCAATTCCTAGGAACCCTCCCTGAGGCCACCCATGCACTACGAATCCTTTCATTTTCGTCGGGTTTCATAGTAATTTAAGAATCAAACCTTGTTAACCCCATCACGAGAGCATCGATGGAAGATGGGGAAAATTGGGCCTATCAAATACCCGACCCAAAAAGCTCTACCAACAATCGTCCATGAGTACCCAACTGGCATCGAAATTCAATGGAATCTCGAACTAATCAACAACGCTAAGTAGATCGATGTAGCCGCGAAATCGGATATTCCACAGTCGATGTAGTGTTTATGTACAGTGTACATGTATGTATTGATCTACATACATATGTGGAGAGAGAGAGAGAGAGAGAGAGAGAGAGAGAGAGAGAGAGAGAGAGAGAGAGAGATGTCGGCCAATTGATCTGGTGTTCAAGCAGTGTTGGTGTTCAATGTGGGTTGAAAATGGGTTATTGAGGATCTTTTGGTCTTTTGAAGAGTACATTTAACGCCGTTTGTGGGTTAGTAAACAGAAGGGGGTATTCAAACATTGTTAGATAAAGTAAGGGAGGTCAGTGACATTTCAGAAACCTCAGGGGAGGTGGCTGCTTTTGTCAGAAACCTCAGGGGAGGTTAGTGAAATTTACCCTAAATAAAAATTCTAAACGGCAAAAAAAAATGAAATTATTTATTTGAATCGGACTACACTGTCATTGGATTGTATCCACATGATTCTTTTTTTAAAGTGGATTGTACCCACATGTCAAACATTTATTTTTTAGCTCTCCTCACACAAGAAGTAAGATACCCACAAAATTTCATGGAGTTGGAAATAGTCTATCGCGTACATGTTTTAGAAGACATAGTAAAACAATATACACATATGCTCAAGATAAAATAAAATAAAATAGCACAATCTAGGGCTGTCCAGCGGATCATCCGATCCGCCAATCCGACCAATCCGAACCATCAGTGAATGTTCGGTTCGGTTCCGGATCAAGAATTTCTAATCTGGCGGTTCCGGATCCGGATCGGATCGGATCCGCTCGATCCGCTCAATAATCCTTCTTTAATCTTTCAAATCCGCCAGATCCGATCCGATCCGTAACCGATCTGTGAATGTTCGGTTCGGTTCCAGTTCTTAAAAACCATAATCCGCTCTGAGCGGATCGGATCGGATCGGATCCGTATCCGATCCGTCCGGATCCGTATCCGTGGACACCCCTAGGCCACAATCTAGTCTATAAACAAAACAATTAGAACGTAATGCTATATTAGAGAACAGGAAGCTATATGCAATTCTACCTTAAAACAACAGGAAGCAAGCAGAGTTATTTCCTTCTAGTGTTTGATTTCTATCTTTCCTTTGAGTTGAAAATTTTCCAAATTTGAAACAAAAGTCACATTCGGCAAGAAAAGGAGATAAATAGGAATATTCCCATATTTATTGCTGAAACCATTCCTTTGAATTATCTTTTCTTTGACTTTCAAATTCTAAATTTTAAATAATCAGATTTAGAAGGAAGATTAATCTTGTCACCCCCACAACACTACTCACGAAAAGTCATTCTACAATCTTCTTATATAGTATAGCAGAATGACTTTTCGCGAGGAGGAACGTGGACGCGACAAGTGGCACAACATAGGATTTATGGTAAGAAGTAAAGTATTGATCATTGCCTTAGCCAGGACAATCTTGGAATATAATGCTTGGAATAATACCAAATATACTGATTCCAGTTTCCTCATAGAGCATGCTAAGGTAAATATCAATTTTTTTTAAAATGGAAAGCATTCCCCCATTAAAAATTAGAGCCTTATATTGTAACACAATGGAAAGACCAAATCTAAAACTATATATGGTAGAGAGAAAAAAAATCACACTTGGTACATTTATTTAAAAATGAACGTTGCCCATAAAAAAAAAATCAATGATTTCATTACATAATTAAAGCAACTCATCTTTGAGAATTCAATAGCAAAAAATTCGTGAAGACATTTGATAAAATCTGTAGATTTTTGCGTTGAACCTGTTTTTGATAAAAAAATAAAAAAAAAATCCATTGGAGAACTCACCCTAACTTGTTTTTAAGAAGAATGAAAAATATCAAAAAGATTTGAATTCTACGATAAAAAAAACAATTCATATATCTAATTAACCCACGATTCGGAAAGATAACCATAAATAATAATATTACATATATGTGTTTTGCATTTGAAGAGAATTCTTTCCTAAACCTCACAATCTCTCATGAATGTTCATTTTTTAAGGATCGTCTTTTCTCTGGCATCGTGGTACTACTAAATTTTAAATTGGTTCGTTATTCCTTCAGTTTTTATCTTTTATAGGGCCCTAGCTTCTTTCAAGTTTCAAGTGGTATGAATCACTTTTTTTTCGGATAAATGTATAACATTTTTTCCCGTCAATTAGCAGGTTGGACTTTTGAGGGTCAAGGGAAGTTTGAATCCACAGCGGCAATACTTGAGTCCAGGCATCAAGCATGGTAAGGGAGAGTGCCTCACGCCGTTAAGTTGTTTTCTTTTGTTTGTTTTCTAAGTTGATCATTTCTCCGTAATTGTGAAAAAATGGACTTGAAAATCGTATATTTATGGGTGATCATTTTTTGTTTTTTTTTTTTTTTCATTTGAAAACTCCAACACTGTTCACAATAAATATACGATTTTCAAGTCCATTTTTATGGGTGATTATAATGTTAGTGATTTATTTTCCCTTTTAATGCATTATTATCTGTTATAGAAAGCTTGATTATTTTCGTATTATAATGGGAATTTGCTAACGAGAAAGTAAGCTATTATGATGATAGAGAAATGAACCTGGGGGGCGTGCTGCACAGCTTGGTGCTGTGCAGCGTGCTGTGCATCCGCACGGCGCGGCCGGCCGGCCACTTTTTGGCGATCCGAGACGTTCACCGGATAGCCCTCGTCGAGTACTATAAGTGTACCAAAAATCAACTTGAACGGATATCGTTAAGTGCCTAATCGGAACACAAATAGATTGAAATGAAATGGAACACAAATGTACATAAACACTGGATCCAAATCACTAAACCCATTTTTTTCAAGCTATTTGTGTTCCGATTAGATACTTAACGATATCCGATCAAGTTGATTTTTGGTACACTTGTAGTACTCGACGAGGGCTATCCGGTGAACGTCTCGGATCGCCAAAAAGTGGCCGGCCGGCCGCGCCGTGCGGGTGCACAGCACCAAGCTGTGCAGCACGCCCCCCAGGTCCTAGAGAAATATAATCGGAGAACTTATTATTTTTTTTGTGCTAGAACAATTACAGTAGCAAAGAATGCAAAGAAAACGAGAACCAAAATTCAAATTTTATAACCAATGGAATTGTTTGATATTGTAACCAAATTTAAACTATCCTCATCATGTTAGCACTAACCATTATGTTTGAAAATTTGAACAACCCTGAGTATCTAATAGGACTCTATCTTTCAGAGGATTAAACATACCCCACCTGTTTCTAGATTAATAAGTGCAATTTCTGCGCAATTTGTTAATTTTATGAGCCCTTGCAATTTTCTTTGGATAAAAAAATAAAATACTTCCGCACATAATTTTAATTTTTTTTGCACCAAATTAAACTACTAATTGGGATCAAAAAATAAAGTACTTCCGCGGGTTTTTTTTTTTTTTTGCACCAAATTAAACTATATATTTTTATAAACCACCAAATTTTTATACTTTAGAATTTGACATTGTTGGGGTATAACATAAAACTTTACTAAATTAATATGTAAGTTACAAATAATTGAAGCATATTAGGTGGTATATTCCAAAAAAAAAAATTAACATGTGTTAATTTTTATTTTATATAAAATTATTAAAACTAGTTATTATAAGTAAAAAAATTAATAAGTTCTATATTTAGTATAAGTGAAAATGCAAAATTAGAAGAAGAAAATAGCAAAAATTAGGTGGTATGCGTAATTATTAAAATAAATAATTAAAAATAATTAAATCTTTTAATTTTAGATATAATTAATAAAAGGAATTATTATATCATATTTATTGACAATTATAATAAATTTAATTGGTCTTGTATTTATATTTTATCGTAAAATCTAAAGTGAACCAAAAGGCAAATAAGAAGCTAATGTAAACGGGTTGATTCTTATGATTTCCAAAGTTACATTCCAACCCCATGCATAATATATAATCTTTCTTTTTCATAATAAAAAATCTGTCTCTTTATTATCTTATCCATTACTATTTTATCCATCAGTCCTCATCTCACATCCAATCGGGGCTTTATAACCAAAGTAACCAAATCATGAAAAGAAGAAGCTAATGTAAACGGGTTGATTCTTATGACTTGGAGTTACATTCCAACCCCATGCATAATATATAATCTTTCTTTTCATAATAAAGAAATCTCTCTAGTGCTATCAATTTCTTTGAGGTCAGTTCATAAGGAGCTGTTGCTCCGAATTTTAATTGGACTTCTCAAAAGTGGTCGGTGGAATTGACCCCTAATATTAGTAGAAGTGCACGTAATCTGACCCAGACTGAATTATTTAAAAATAAAGAATCGTTTGTACCATTTATAGTTTGGCGGTGGAAGAGTTGGTAAAGTATAAAGTAGGTGGCTGGACTCGAGAATTTGCTTTTTTTTTAGGAATCCGTTATGGGAATTTAGAATTCGTATAGATGTTCATGTTCGCGAGAGATAATAATGTCAGTCGCTCTCTCTATTCGCACCCAAAATTTTGGGTGAGGATTGGGTAGGGACATGTGGTACCCGACACTCAATCCGAACCGTCCAAACACGTTTTGAACGGTTCAGATTAGGTGTCGGGCACCACGTGTCCCTACCCAATCCGCACCCAAAATTTTCTCCTCGACGACCCTCTTTAGTCTGGGGAAAAAAAGAAGTCAAGTCACCTACAACACGCTATCATCTCTTGAAAACCTTGGAAGTATGCGGAATGCCGTCACAAAACATCATCAAAAATGGAAGTTGGCAACAAACTCTTGAAAACCCAATGATGGCATCTGATTTTGATCAAATCCCTAACAGTTAGCAATACCCCGTCTTCCACGACCACAAAATCTATGAGACTCGGAACTAAGTGTATGAATTCAACGTAAACTTATGTTGGTGGGAAGTATTCGGAAATCACCTTACACTGTCCCTTTCACAACAACAAATTCTATAGGATTCAGAACTATAGTGTACGGATTCGACATGAATGTATTGCTGGTGGGAAGTATTCGGAAATCACGTGACAGTGCTCCAAGACCACCGGTAATTACTCTGTGATACTGGCAAAGGAACAAGACGAGGTTGGGCCGGCTTACGTGTGAGTGACGAGGAATATGGTATATTTCATATTGGTTTTTTCCCTACCAAACTATTCAGATAATATCAAGCCTTCAAATTAGACTTTTTATGTCACAATTGCTAGATATCTCTTGTCAAGTTCAATGCCATCACTCTCAGAATTTGTACAACATTTTATCTGGCTCACGGAACTGCAACAAAAATGTCAACAAAATTACCTTTAGATACAGAGTCTCCAAATGAGATGTTAATACAGAAAATACTCAATTATTTTGAAAATAATCTAATCGCACCCGAAGAGGCGAGGCGAGTCTATTTAAAGGATTTTACATTCTTGCACTATCAACTAAAAAGAATTCTGTACAATAAATTTTAACCAACCAACTTATTACTACAAGGAAGAATTGTTTCTATCCTATTATACAACCATCTAATGCTTCAGGCATTTCCATGACTTGCGTCACTAAATAAACAAACAGCCTATATGCCTGAACTTATGCCTCATCTAGTCATATCCTAAAGCAAAATTTGAAGTAAAATCTGCCTCCCGCCAAGGACTTCACGGGCCACATGCCCAAACCGGTCTTCACTCCTAGATCACCGATAAGGAGGCTAGAAACAAGGGCCTTTCGTAGTCAAATCAATGTTGATGTCTCACACAGCGTTGCCTCCATATGGAGAGGTAGAGCTGTTGAATTTTCTCATCGTTGAACGAGTGTAGGACATATCAAGGCAGCTTTGTACCAGATACAACTAACCCATTTCTTGCTTTTGCTTCACTAGTATAATCGAAGGAATTTTAGCCGACAAGATTCTTTTTGCCCTTCTGATTCCCGCAAGATACAAGCCCCCAATGCAGAACAGAGGTAGATTTTTCTGCTCGGGGGGACCATGGGTAGATTATAACCCACCAAAGCAGAGCAGCAGTGAGTGTAAACACCGTAACTTAACCCCCAGCTTCCTCCCCATGGCCAATGACGTGAGAATCAACTGAAGAAACAGGCCAGCACAAACATTGTCCACAATGAGGGTAGCTTTTAAAGCTTCAACCATTTTCCCCTCGTTAATAATCCCATCCTCCAGACAACCCGTCAAGAGGGGACTGCATGTTGGAACACTGAACCAAATCACTTACTGAAAAGTGAGAAAGCAGATTCATTTCCACATGCACGCCTATGAAACTTCCTCATTCTCCTGAGCAAGTCTTTCTTTTCTATCCTCCTCAATACGTTGCAACAACTCCTCATATGCTTTCAATGTATTTGCAGCAAACCTCTCCATCGCTTCAAAAATATGTTGCAGACTCACCTGCAAATTACTAGTTTTGCTAGTTTCACTCTGATACACATGTCCAACCGGAAGACCACTGCTAACCCCAGACAACACAATCCTTTTGTCCAATGCCTGAATCCCCTTCTGGAGCTTCTGGTCCTCTCTTTCCAAGTTTTTAACTTTCTTCTCCATATCCTTGTTTGCCATCGCCCTCTGACGCAATTCTTGCTTATCTCGATCCCAGAGCTGAAGCACACTATTAGCAAAATCTCGCATAGAATCCACCACTTCCTTCTCAGAAATTTTATCCAATGCTTGTGACCATTGATGACAGATAACGAAAACTGGGGGTGCACCTATTCTACTAGGTGAGAAGGGAACAACTCCGTCAGCTGTTTCTTCAGGTACGTAAAGAAGACATTTTAGAAGCCAGCCATTCAATGCTGTGACGAAACCTCTTTGGGCACCAAACCAACATGAGAATCTCAATGTCCACTCCAGAAGTTCGCGTTCAAGCTGCAACGTGGCTTCAATTTGTGCATCGCTGAAGTGTTTGTGAGATGCAACGGCATCCAATCGTCTAGCTTGTAAAATAGCTTGACATTGACTATGATGGCATTCAAGCATGGATCTCCACATTCGGCTTAACCTGTTACAAAAGCCACGTATCAATCATCTAAACAATGCAGCATAAAAACCACCAAAAAAACTGATGCAAAAGAACAACTTGGTTTTTAAGACTCCCCATGGTTAGATTACTAGAATGAATAACACATAAGGAAACCGTACCGAATTTAAGTAAGATTGCATAATGTTCCAATAGTAATGCACGTGTGAGGAAACAAAAGGCAAACAAAACCTCAAAAAGCTGATCAGAGTAACCATAGCTGCAATTGTTGATCTAAAAGACCATGACCAAATAATCTATGTGAAAGACCGAGTAAAAAAATAGTAGTATATGTGAAACAACTTCTGATGATAATAGGCCAGGCTCACATAACCTCCACAACTTTATTTGATCAGCTTTTCTCCTTTTCCCGTTCTTTACCTATCATGGTTTACTCTCTTTTACTCTCTTAACACTTCGTACTTTTACCCCGCAACCAGTAATCAAGAACAACGCAGAAACAAGGTTGTTTGACAGCATAAGGGAAGAATAGCAACCTCAAATTCTTCACTCTGTTTTTTATAGGACTTTTTCGTATTCTTCATTTCTCTTACTTCGTGACACTCTACTACTACTTTTATGGCACTCTCCACCCTGACAGCAACAGCATAGGTGGGATATAATTCTCTCAATCCCCCAGACGCTTAATTCCAAAAAAAAAGGCCAAAAAAAGGGGGGAAATAAACTCTCGGTTTTTTTTTTAATAAGAAAAAATTATTGAAAAGGCAGCAAGGGATATCACCATTCACCCATATACAAATTAGACCAAAGAACAAAAGGCGAAAAGCTGACCATACCAAAAAGAGACCGAACAACACCTCTGTAATGCCAAAAATATCTAACACGTAGAGAAATAGATGAAGGGTTGATTTGCACTCCCTCAGACTCGTAACAAACAAACTAGAAAGAAAGAAAAAAAAAACTCTTAATTTTAAGCACCAGCATCTTGTCCCCAGGTAAAGTAAGTATTTGGTTCTCCAGCCAAAACTTGGTAAAATTAATTCACCCGAGCAAGCCCATTTGCTATCAAATTCCACCTCAAATAATCCTCTTCCACCCCCAAGTTCATCATCTCATGTAATATTCCAAGAAGGGCCACTAATTCCTTTGAGTCTTGTACCTACTTGCAAAGCACAATATCCCACCACACAGTCTCCCCATCCATCCTAAGATACTCCACCACCGCCACTGCCCATTTACCTCATATCGCAGAGGAGCAATACCATCTCCTGCATCTGCTATTTTTTTTTATCTGTCATTGTTAACCCATTATTCTACTTCTCTTTCTATTTATGAATACAAGTCCAGAAAGAACAATTAAATTTTTTAGATAAGAGGAGTCAGCTTCCCCTCACTTAGAAATAATTTACTACTATCTAGGGGTGAGCAAAATAACCATCAAACAGAAAATCCACTCCAAATTCATAATCCGTGTGTACTGGTTTGGTTCTTGGTTTACTATAAAACCGGACCAATCCGGTCCACGCTACTATCAACTTTACTGAACCAAACTCAAACTTTACTCTACCTCAATATGGAAGAAAACCAATAAGTTTCCACAACCGGTAACACCGCCTTCCTCACCTCCATCAACCTCCCCTAGGCGCACATGTGTGAAAGAACCAAAAACAATTTGGCATACTGTATAACCATTTGGCATACCCTTGCGTGGACCACGTCATTTCCACTGTTTGAAAAACAAAAACAAAAAGAAGAAATTTTAAAAAATCACATACCCTTGAATAAAATCATTCAATTGTGGCCACAAGTCTTCATCCCTCAATTTGTTTATCTTCACAGATATCTTATCAACAACCTGAATTGCAATCCTTATTTTTGTGGAAAGACTCCTGACTAGAGTTCTTGTAGCATCAACTTTGTGGGCCTCAGCACCTCTTTCATCTAAACGTTTCAACTTACGACATTTCCTTTCATGGAGTACCCTCATTTTCTCCTCAACCTGCAAAAGCAAGAAAATTCAATAAAGAGAGATGCAAGGGAAGCAAGAATGACGAGTGGGGCAAATTTAAATGGTTCCATAACAACATGTTTGAGCATATCATCTTGATGGTGGCCGTGGTTACCATATACACTTACTCTAGCCTTCTACCACTATCCTTGTGTAAATTTCAGTACATTGCACATCTAAGCAATATTCTATGCATGTACAAAACATACTTGTAACGCAGCGAAGCTTTTCAACAGAAATCAACATACCTTTACTTCTTCATATAGTTTCTTCTCCCATAGGTACAGCTTCTGCAAGGTAGAAGAAAGACTTCCGGACCTCACCACCACATCATCATCATTTTCCAAGTAAGCAGGATCAACATTGGCAATAGAGGATGGATCGGCATTTGTGGAAGTAGAAGGCTGTGATGATACTAGTGGTAACGAAGGTGTAAATACATGCAACATCTTGGAAGAAACTGCTTCAACGAAATACACAAGGTTGACATTAAGGGCATATGAAAGAAATCCAATCAATCAAAATGATATAAATTCACTTTATGCGCACACACGAATTCCAAAGTACATCTAAGGATTTGCGTTCCAACGTGATTAAGGTCCAGTTGGATTATAAATGGATTTCAAAGGAACAATTTGGATATTATCATTCATTAAGGAGCCAGTAAAGTTGATCGCTTACATAGGGGTTTCAATAGAACTCTTTTACGTGATATAGAATTCATCATCTTGGGGATTACAGCTTATCCAATGATCCCAACAAAATACATCTCGAATAGTTCTTTTCCACCTTCCACTATGGTTACGCAACCTCCCTTAACTACAACTCTTGCAATTTTGTCAAAAATAAACATCACATCCCTTCATTCGAAATCCACCGATCCATCAATCCAATCAAACTCTATCCAAACACCAAAACACGGGTATGTCCGTCCACTAATTCTTTTTTATAACTCCCTATCCGGCCTAATGTACAGACTAATCCAGGCACCATCCCAACGTCTAGTAGGGGGGCCTTAAATGGGGTCAATTAAAGTCAGGACAAAGCCGATATAAAATTACTGAAAATGTAGTCGAACCCCAGACTTCCTGAGGCCCTGGTGGCTGATTGCAAGAGGTTTGCAAGGTGACTACCACTACGCCAAACCCCACCTACCCCTGGGGTTATACGTCAGTCCAGTGTTAATCATAGATCAACCAAGCAATCAAAAAGACAGACAACTGATTTAAAGAAGAGCAATTGGCAAGATAAAACTATTTTTTAAGATAAACAGTAGTATTTTTTAGCCTTGTTAATATTTGAAAATGTCAACTATATAAAAGATGTATGTTTCATACCATGATAGCCACCATGTTTCTTATACGGATGTTTTCCACATTCAATTATCTTTTCAAGCTCACTCCCCGACTCCGAAGCTCGCTCGAACTGAATCTGAATTTCCTTCAAGACTTCAGAGTCTCCACTCAACCTAACTGGAGCCTTGAAACCAGCCACATTTCCTGCATCCACAGACCTTTCCTCATTATCAACTACTTTCTTGTCCACCATATGCACCTCATACTCAACTGGATCACTACTCTCCATAACAATAGGCCTCTGATTATGGTAAACCGAATCCGACCCATCCTTCACAACATCCTTATCATCATCTTCAACATCCACTGCTTTGGCATAAGCTTTCCCGTTATCAACAAACCTCTGGTGGTGTTTTCCATATGCTTCCTTCACCACTTCATGCTGCTGTGGATAATCCTCATCTTCCAAATCAGGAATCCCCTCCGCCTCTCTCAACTCCTTCGAGTCTCGACTCGGCGTGTACGGAGGGTAATAGGTCTCAACACTCTCAAATGGGAACAAGAAATCCCACGCCGACCCGCTAGGCGGCGGAGGTGGAGGCGGGGGCGGTTTCGAAGTCGACGCCTCCGACGAACCCTCCGCAGTAGGCCGCACAACCGCCTGCGGATAAGAACCACCACCATGTTGCGGATATGACCCACCGAAAAACCCATTCATTCCACCACCACCATAACTTGGATAAGAACTAGGGTTCTGAGGGTAATTATAGTACGAAGAAGAAGACGATTCACCTATGTGTACAGTCTCGGCGCTCCTCGGTTGTTGCTGGTACGACACAGACGGCGTCGCTTTGTTCTGCATATAATTCATGTTCATATTCATACCCATACCCATAAACCCATTTTCTTGATACGAACCACCCATCAACCCATTTTCTTGATACGAACCACCCATCAACCCATTTTCTTGATACGAGCCTAGGGTTTCGTGATCCGCATAGTCGATCTGACCGTAATGATTATACCGGGGGGAATTGTTCCCTGAGAAATGGTGCGGCGGAGAATCATCAGAGCCGTCTGAATCAGAGTCGGACTGGAAGTGAAGATGCGAGCCGGAATTGGAGTGGGAGTGGAAGTGAACCGCCTTCCGCGGCGGCGAACCGGAGGGAGGTTCGAAATCGACTGTTTTCCGTTGAGCCGGGAGGTTGAGAACCGGAGACGGCGGCTCTTCGACGGAATAACTACTACCCAGATCTCGATCGAAGAATCTCTGCAAGCAGACGCCGACGGCTTTGAGGGAGTGAAGATAGGATCGGTGATATTCAGCGAGGGCGTACCTCTCGTTGATTGCCTTGTTAAGAAAATCACACCGTTCCCGGCAGAGCGCCACCGCCGGTAGGTCGTCGAGCTTAGAGCTTGTACAGCCCATTATTTTTTTTACATGAAATGTATCAACCAATTTTGAAGGGGTATAAATGACTGTTAAAGTGTGTGGGAGTGAGGGGTTATGGATGAGGACATGGCTGTGATGAATTTAGGGATGGGATAGTGGAATTGGGACATCGAAAGCGTGAGCACGAGCATGAAAGCGTCTCCGATCTCGTTAATTAAAATTTACGAGAACGAGAATCGAGAAAATCAGAACAAGAACAAAAACAAGAACGAGAATTAAGAGCGGGAGCGAGAAGGTTAGGGTGATGATTATAGTATGTGAATCAGAATGGGACGAGAGAGACGATAAGGGGAGAGAAAGGGTGTGTAGGAGGAGGTGGAAGGACAGAAGGGAATCTTTTGACAGCGGAGAGTTTGTCGTCGGGTTGTAGCAGAGGAGAGAGAGAAAGTGGAGAGAGAGGGAAAGTGGAGAGAGAAGGCTGCAGAAATGGGGGGTGGGCATCGTCGGTAAGTGTGTTGCATGTACGTATGTCTGTATCTATACAGTAAACTCATTTTACTATTTGGAGGTGGTACGTGGGAGTGTGTGAATAGTGTACTTTTGGTGTTCACTTTAAGAATTTTTACTTTCCCCACCATCGGGGTGTTCTGGTCTGCTTACGCACACATCTGTTCAAAAGCAAATCATCTACGTTGGGATCAGAGGATTCACGAGAAATTGTGTTTTACGATCTGACTCTAAAAATCTAATCTTGATCAAATGCGTGAGAAACAAACGCACCAACCAACCGGACCGAGCTGGCTTTGTTTTAAGATATTGTGTTACTTTAATTTAATAGATTTAGGAGAATTACTAGTAACCGAAAGAATGGGTAGCTCACGCCGGACGCTGCCTTACTCTTTTTTGACATTCCACGCGGTGAAGGTTGGACATGATATACGTATTTTAGAGAGAGAGTAGAGAGAGAGAGAGATAGATGGAGGAGGAGAAGCTAGAAGGGCGATTGTTGACTGGGGGATTTTGACGCCTGTTTATGGTCATTATGCCTTTTCAGTTTCTGTGACGTTATCACCAATGTTGAATTCCCTATATGCCCTTCTTTGCCATCCGAATTTTTAGTTTCCTTTTCTGGCTATGTTCCAAGTTTTTCAAGTTTTCTATTCAGGGTTATGCTTTAATCGAGAGTATCAGAAAAAGATAAGAAAAACAAGCCAAGGAAGTGATTATTTAAGTGCACTGGAGTACCGTCGCGTCGCGTTCTAAGTACCTTCTCGTCGACTACACATTTTTTGTATGAGTCACATATTTTGTGATAGAGTCCACACAAATATGTTGTGGAAAAGGCTCTTGAAATACCTCCACTCTCAACTTTTAAGAGCAAGTAATAATTTTCCCTTAGCAAAGGGCCCGTTTGGGAGCCTATTATTTTTTGCGTTTTTTATCGTGAATTGTAGAATTTTTATTATTATTATTATTATAATTGATTATTAGTATTAATTTGTAGAGTGTTTCATTGAACCAATTTAATTTTTTAGACGGCCAAAACTAGTAACGCCAACTCCTTTTCAAATTTTTAGGTGTTCGAACTTCATCTACTTCCTTATCAACAAACTTTTGTTCATGTTCCTCACCTATAAGTCTGAAAAAGAAAAAGGGAAAAGAGTTAATGCGCTTGGGAGAATAAATATGCAAGACGCTATTTTTGTTGGAAATGGGGATGGTGTTGTCCCCGACAACATGGATCTGAGCCATCCTTGGCCGACTACGGACTGCCGTGATCGGTCAGCATCTATGCTGCCCCCCGAATTGCTTTTGAATATAAGCAAAAAATTATTAGAGAATTCAAGCAAAATAAAATATGTTGATCTCTTGTATCCTTTTGATGTGTTTGAAATTCCAGAGGGTTGTCAGGGATGATGACAAAGAGATATAAAGGCAGGGTACCACCAAGAAGTGAATGTAGAATGGTAGATAAAAAAAAGGGGTGAAAGGAAGACAAGGACCATTCATGGGATGAATTTCCAATATTCATAAACTTTATGGTACTGAAAAACATAAATTGATTTTGTAATAAAGGGCAATAAATTTAAGAATCAAAACTTGCACAACGGATCCATATTCCCCAAAAGGGGCAATTTGCATACAAGGACAGGACAGAGTGTATCCTCTGCTGGCTGTCACTTGACCGTTGGGGGTATTAAATTTTTTTTTCTTTTTCTTGAAGATCTTTATTACGAGGGTATTGGGAAAAAGGAAATGAATTATTGGGGAATTATTGAGTTTTATGAAGGACATTAATAAGGCAAAAACTGATTTTATTAATTTCAAAACTTCAATGCATAAAAACTTGTACCATGTGCAAAATCAATTTTGGCATTATCGTTTCCCTTTACAAATTAAAAAAAGTCATGCATTCCTAATGAAAACAAACTCTAATAGGGTTTGATTAATATTTGAAAGTCATGTTTTCCTCCACCTTTTAGTTATTTTAAATTAAGTCGTGTCTTGAATGTTGAAATCATATTATTATTTTTTGTAAATAGTACTGTATAAAAAGCCGCGTCTTGTGGGTAGACAAAATATCAAATCATTTTTTACACCAATAAATCATACTATAAATTATCTTGTCTTGGTTCTATTTTTGCTGTAATTTATTTTTAGTCACTAGTTGCAATCCATTAAGAATTTACGATTCCGACATTTCTCGATGCATGTTGATACCACAATGTACATGGGTCCCACGAATGCACCGTAAAATCCATCACGCATCACACAACTTCAGATACGTATTTAGAATATAAACGTTTATATCACTATATTTTGAATTCCCTTCTAACATATTCATTAATTTTTTTAATGCAAATGGGTCCCACAAACTCATTGTAAAATCCACTTACATCAATCCTTTCATTATATTAGGGATTAAAATTTACGCAATATTAAAGTACAAATGATTTCACCAACACAATTATGTACAATTTGGTGGCCCTTATCAATCTAAGTAAATGTTGACATAGCTGGAGTACTAGGGGGGTTTTGTACTTAAAAAAAAAAACTGGATGGGCATTTCTGTAAATTTGGGTGTCCAATAAATAGCCGTTATTATATGACTAACTGTATCATTTTAAGAATTAAGCAATGGGTCAACATTTGGAAAAAGTAGCTTTCAGAATATTGACCCGTCTTCTTCATAGAAAACGTGTTCAAGTTCAACTAGGGGTCTTTCTTTGTCGCTGCATTATTTGTTTAATTCTTGACTATGGTGGAAGGTTTGGGCGTTAGGATATAAATAATCCCGCACAAGGACGGATTAATCCGGGCGACTGCTTTTACTCAAGTTTTAATTTTTTTTATAAATATCGTAATGATTTTTTTTAAAAAAATTACAATTATATAGGTTCGCCCACCCAATTACTCGTATGTTTTAAATTTTGTTGTAGTGTTCGCCCAACCTACACTAGAATCTTGTGTCCGTCCCTGATTCCGCGGCTGATTTATAAAGATGAGAATGCATGTGTTTGGCTGAATAAAAAAGGAAGTTTTTTTTTTCCCTCGCATTTGTTTGTGTTGCAGCAATTTTTGTGGATTACTGGTCTGTCTCAATGAAAGGAATCTAAAAGGTAAAAAATTATTAATCAAAATAATTTTTTTTGGATTATTTTTGTCTCTAATGAACTTTTTATGATTAGAGACATAAAAAGTTCATTAGAGACAAAAATAATCCCAAAAAATGATTTTAATTAATAAATTTTTACTTTTTAGATCACTCCCGTCGAGATGAACCAATAATAAAAAAAAAATTGATGTAAAAAAAACGAATCCAGCATTTTTTTTTATAACGGCTAAAAATAATTTACAGTAGCTTTTTAGTCAGCCAAAAAAGGCTTATCTTAGGATTATTTGATTGGATAATAGTTCATAATTTATATGAGTGAATATATAATATTGCATCGTGTGATGTATATAGATGAGACTATAGAAGGTTATGATTGTTTGATTATTTAGTATATATAGTACAATAATACCACATTGAGGGGTGATATTATTTTATATTGCATATTTTGCATGATGTATAAAAATGAGACTAAATTAGGTTAAGATTATTTGGTCATTTAGTATCTTATAATAAGAGAGAATATAATACGGCCCCACGGCCAAAAATGACTAATCAAACGTATTATAACTATTTACACACCACATTTTTCAATTCTTTAAAAAAACATAATTCATATAGCCATCTCCTTCGAGAGCCTTGTAAGCTTATATGGTTGGTTATTTTGAAATGACTTTCACAGAGGCGGCTCAAGCTGTGCTAAAATGTTTGAGATGTGGCAGCTTTAGACGCCCGAAAAATATACAATTTTTTTTATACCCTCCTTCTTTGGTACCCGTTATAATAGTCAAAAAATAATAATCTCATCTTTAATATTCGCTTCAGGCCCCCGAAAAGTCAGGGCTAGCCCTGTGCTTCCATTGGTTTCAAAATGCTAGAAATTTGTAGAATTGCAAATAAATTGCTTAAGAACTTAGCCCAGGGCAATGAAAGTTTGAGATGTGGCCGCTTTAGACCCTTGAAAGTATACAAATTTATGGTACCCTCCTTCTTTAGTACCTGTTATAATAGTCAAATAAGAAAAAAAACTCTCATTTTTAATCTTCACTTCAGGCCTCTGAAAAGTCAAAGCCAGCTCTGTGCTTTCATTAGGGAGTATTCCACCAACAAAAAATAGTTTTTTCCAAAAATCAAGATAGGTAACTCTCTCAATATACATCACATAAAAAACCCGTAAAAAACCAATTTATTTTTAAAATTCCCTTAGTGGAACACCCCCTTCAAAATGCTAGAAAATTGGGGAATTGTAAATAAATTGCTTAAGAACTTAGCCCATTAATGCAATGAGAGGTTTCCTTGAATTAAAAATTAAAAATTTTCTTCCTAGCTTGATAGCTAGAATTCATAATATATTACTCTACTAGATTAACCCATTGTTTTATAATTAGTTTGACTGGAACCCTAAATTAACAAATGATAAAACAAGTGATCAGACCTACAAGAATTCAAAGGTGAGAAAGATCACAGCCAACAAAAAGTCTGTTACCAAACTATTTTTCTATTCAAAGTTGCTTGATTTGGAATATTCAATTTCCACCCCACGAGTGCACGTGGTTGAAGGGTTGTATGTGGAACAAAAGGTATCTGGGGGCATCAGATTCACTGTCCCCTCATACACACTTAAGGCCTCCTTTGGCTAAAAAGAAAAAACTGATTTTTTTCGTTTTGTCTTTATTTAATTTTTTTTTTTGCATTTGTTAGTTTTCGGTCGATTTTTTGTAGTTTCTTGGCTTGTCTCGATGAGAGGAATCTAAAAAGTATAAAATTATTAGCCAAACTTAAAGTTTTGTGAATATAGACGAAAAATAATCCAAAAAACTGGTTTATTTTCGGCTTTATTCAAAAAAATATTACTTTTGACTATAATTTTATACTCTTTGGATTCGTCTCGACGAGATAAATCTAGAAACCACAAAATCTTGACGCAAAATTAACAAATGCAAAAATAAAATAAAATAATAAAGACAACAGAAAAAAAAAAACAAAAAACCAGTTTTTAAAATTTAGCCAAAGGATTAGTCCCAATTAGGAATGTTAACATATAGTAGCTGGTATTCCAATACCTGCAATTTGTTATACTCCATGACTAAAGTGTTTTCTGTCTAGGACTTTGACCATTAGCTCCAATAGAATAAGCATGGTTTGGACCTGCTTTAAATTATGGAGTAACTTTTTTCTTTTAATAATTCAGGTGTTCGGACCAACTCACGCACACCTATACTAATCCTCTACGCTTCGCATGACTGACACTCAAAGGAGTTGACAACACCAAGGAGCTAGGTTTCAAACTTGATAGCTTAGGAGGGAGCAAACTCACAAGTCTCCTGTCTTCAATTATTACTTTCTATGTCCCAAATTATCGGTCATGTTCAACTTTTGATGGCTGTGTTTGGTTAGATAGTTTAATTTAGTTTTAATGATGTCATCAGGTGTAATGAGTGGAGAGAGATAGAGAGACAAATGAGGGAAATGATGATGTCATCAAAACTAAAACTAAAACTAAAATGGGAAAGAAACAGGGCCGATGTGATTTTTAAACTGTTCATATCTTTCAATCTATAACATATTTTATGTGCAATATGGACCGCCAATTTGCTAAAATTAACCCATTAATTTTATGAGATTCTTATTTTATCAAATGGGAAACTAGACCCAAGCCATCTCCAATACTTAACTTAAGGTTGTGTTACCTAACACAAAAATACAAAATAATGGGGTCCACATATGTGGTGTTACTGTTTTGCATTTATACTCCAATGTTGTAGTTAGTCTATGGTTAAAGCA
The DNA here is from genome assembly GCA_016920895.1 of Vaccinium myrtillus. Lineage (NCBI taxonomy): Eukaryota > Viridiplantae > Streptophyta > Magnoliopsida > Ericales > Ericaceae > Vaccinium > Vaccinium myrtillus. The sequence goes on from CM029277.1 coordinate 30,891,804, forward strand.
ACAGAGTATGAGCAGAACAGATTTCCAATTTCAGGACTTGGCAAGAGACGTCCATTTTGTGATCCTAAGGCCAGATCCTGTTTCTGGAAATGAAGACCTAACACCAACCATTCCCAAAATTTTGGTACTCTATCAATTGTTTATGGTGTGACACCCACATAAAATGAAACTATTGTCCATTGCACAATTCACATGGCAGGTAATGCGCACTGTTACATTTTATGACACAAATAATGTTGTGCTAATTACACTATTGAGACACAAAGAATGAAAAAATGTAATTACCTACTTTAATTCTTACCTTATTTTTTCCTTTAACTCCATTATTAGAGATGGCCTTATATACTTTGTACGTAAGCAGTTTTTTTTTTAACTTGGTTGGAAATATTTAACTTTTTCTATTGCCAAAAGAAATCATATATAAATATTTTTTATTGTCAAAGTTTACATCGTTAGTCCTATTTTAACGGCATAGGTGGTATGTGTATAATAGTTTGAAAAGTAAGGGAGGTGACAGTAATTTTTAGAACCAGAGGGGAAGTCAATGTATTTGTTAGAAATCTCAGGGGAGGTCAGTGTAATTTACCCTTTTTTTATAGTACTATGTTCTGGGTATTCAAGTAAATTGTTCGAACTTAAAGGGCAGTCTTTGAGATTTCAGTACCAAAGTCAGATCTTCTGATCTTCACCAATTTGTTATCAACCCTTTTACTTTTCGTCCATTACTAGAAGATCCCCACCACTCAATAAGAATTTTACTTCTTATTTGACATGACAGACTTTTTCATTTTTCAATTACATGATTGAAGGCATTTTGAAAGCAGGACCTACAATAAAAATCCACTGATGTTTCTATAGACTCCTATTTGAAGCAATATGGGTCTGTTACAAGAAATAATTGAAAGCCCTAAAATCAGCATTCATCGACATTATGAAAAGTATCGAAACTTTACGTCAGCATCAATGAAATAGAATGCTAAATGAATTGTGAAATCCGAATTCGGTGCCTTTTATATATAAAATGGATTAAGTACAAAATCCTTTAAAGATACTAGCTTGGCTAAATGAAAAGTATACTAGAAGTTGTTTCGCTAATAATGGAAATCATTTTGAATGTTTCCACATTGCATTCATGTTTTATGGTTGTTATTAGTTTAGAGAATTAAAAAAATATTGGTCCGTAGTTTCTAAAACAAAAATGCTAGGAACACAATTATTCGGACATAACCCTGAACACATACATAGATCACATACACATTTATTACGCGGGACTCAAGTGTATGTGAGGGGTTGTATCTGGATGGTTGCGTTAAGAACAAAATACAAAGACAACAATGATACTAAACATATGCAAATTTTCCTTTTTGTACCTTTAAGACTTGCTTCCCAGTTAGAACCACTTTTGTCACATCCTTCAATTTGTTCAAAGCATATGCATGCATGCTTCAAGAAGCAAAAGCAAAGTTGAAAAGTAAAAGAAACAAGAAAACACAAAATAAAATAGTAGTATATTCATTCAAGAGTTGGTTGAACATGAATTGATTTTTAGACCCAAGAATAATATTTGATTATTAGATCAAGAGAGAGCCCATTCTAAATGGTTGTCCATCTACTTATGAATAAATCGTTTCTTGTGTTCTAGATTTCAGTAAAGCTAACCAAATATTGGAAGAAATATTATATACGTGGCTTAAACTTGTACACCATCAAAACTTTTGTTGGATATAATTTGCAAATGTTGAAATATTAATCACCTTTATTGGAGAAGATAGAACATTGTGTGCACAAGCAAATGGGAGTTAGGGGTGCGAGTTAGGAGTCACGACACACCTAAAATTTTGAGCACCTAAAATTTTGAGTAACTTACTTTTTCGATGGAGTATATTTTAGGAGGAAAACTTGGGTACAAATAGGGTATGAGTGACGTGATACATTCTCGGTGCATCCGGGCCGTCCAAAAATGCATCCGACAGTCTGGATTGAAATGCACTTTTTTTTCTTTTTTTTTTCTTTTTAAATCCGGATGGCACTTTTAATTTGAACCGTCAATTGTAATGCTGGACGGCCCGGATGCACTGAGAGGATACCACGTGCTACCCTCCCGGCCCATACCCAAATTCTTCTCATATTTTAGTATTTCTAATAAACTTCAATGTTTTTTACCCTTCAAATTTGAATTTTTTTGCCAGACCCACAAAACGAAAAATAATTGTGTATTTTCCCAATATTCTTTATCAATTTTTTGCGCCTGTCACTGTTTGTGTGTAAGGAAATTGCGTTATGACCGAGAAGAAAATGAATGGGTATGCTTCAAGAAATCCATTTGGAAAACTTTTTTTTTTGGGGGGGTTCTGGTTAATTTCCTTTTGTTTGGTGAGGATTAGGATGAGAAAAAGGAGTGCTTTCGCACGTCATTACAAATGCATTTATTAGTGCAAATGATGAATTAGTGCCAGTCTTGCTTTTTGCAATATGCTAATTTCTTTCATTTTTAATGTAGGAGCTTTGGTGATTATTTTTTTTTTTTTTTTTTGTCAAATGATATACATCAACGGATGTTAGTGCCTTAATGGAGAAGTTAGTTAGTAGGTTAAACAACCAATAGGAGTTTAACGTCTCTCCATAGACTCGAACTCCCGACCTCTCATTTACCTACTTGACAGATAAGAGGTACAACCAGATAGGTTATAAGCCACGTTTAACTTTGGTAATATTCACTCACATGTGTAACAAAAAAAAAAAAAAAGATATTCACTCATATGAAAAGAAGCCAAAAACTTTATTAGTGGGGTTCCATGTGTAAGAGACATATTCCAAGAGGACTCGAGAAAACTTGATTAGATCCAAATTGTATTGGAGGACTCGGAACGGTCTTGTCAGTGTTGGGAAAATGGTGAGCCAAGGTGACGTGGAACTTCTCATCAAAAGTGAAGTTTATACCATATGTTGCCAATGGTAAGTTAACCGAACCACACAGTTAGGGATGGTAATTCGGTCCGCCTACTGCCTAGCCCCAAAGGGTACCCAGAATTGACCCCGAATTGGAAAATCAACGGCCCAGATTCATTTGAATGAATCAGGCGGTTGAATTTTTTAATTTGTGGTCAGTTCAGATGACTATCTGTGTACGTAGCAGTGCTCAGCCCCAAATCCACCCCTTTCCCGCTGGTTTGGGGTAGGTTTTCATCAAATTTTTAGGTCAGGGGAAAATATAAAAGAAACCCGATCAGGATCGAGATATTTTCCATACAAAATATTAGGTACCCTAATATTTTTTTCATTATACTAAAAAAAAAAAAATCATTTTACCTTTATATTTTTATCAATATATTAAATAACACCTTATATATTATTATTTTATTCTATTTCGCTTTTAGTTCGAACAATTTTTTTTTCATTTTTTACGGCGTGGGAACAAGGCCACGAATTTCCTTGTCAGGGTCGAGGTGGGGTTGGGGCCATGTCTTAATATTCAGGTCGGGGTCGACGTACGCTATAACCCGCCTCGGCCTGTCCTCTTGCCATTCTTAACCACAGTATCTATATAGCTAGTGATGCAACAAACGAGTTGAATTAAATTGATACAAGTTTTTCTTCTTCTTTTTTTTTTATTTTTTAACAACAAAAAAAATATTAATCTTTAGAAGCAAATTACAAAGATTAAAAGGATCCAAAGAAAAAGACATCACGACGGAGAGACAGCAAACCAACAAAGATAGCACTACCAGCACCCAAACAATCACATGCCGCCAGCACCCAAATTAAGAGGAAATAACAACCAAGATTGGCAAGATGCCAATTAGAACAACAAAATAAGTCCTACCACACCCATCATACCATAATCATGCACCCAAAAACTATGACCTTACCGACCCCCAAAATGTACAGAAACCCAAAAATTCAACACTCAAAAACCACAACCGTCACCCACAAACACACTGGCTCGAAATGACACAAGATCAAGAATCATTTCGAGGATTGGCCATTCATCATCTTCGGCTTCCATTATCATGATCTTGCTTATAATTTCGTCATCGTCTTCCATATAATCTACACCCATGATCTTGTTTATTGACAAAGTAACTTGAGTCTCATTTTGGCAAATCCTGTTCCTAATTGGTAATGCCTTCAAATGAGATGGATAAAGTAGGTTCTGCTACATTAGATCTAAACGCAATGCACTTTTGCTCCTTTCTGCCCCCCCCTCTTCTTGAGAATAAGGGTACTCAACATTTCTTCAATTGTCTCCCATTTAATCTACACCCATGATCTTGTTTAGACTTGCTTCTTAAGTTATCAACGAGCTTGAACTCAATAAAAATTTGGCAAGCCCAGCCTTCATGAGCCGGGTTTTTTTTTAAGAGCCTTTACATCAAAAAAAAAAAATTATATTTACACACGCATGCATATGGGTAAGGATGGGCATGAGGATGGATCGAGGGCCGGATAGCACTAGCTCCATCTCCGATCCCCGAACTCCTTCCCCATCTCCATTCCCGCCTTGATCCCCAACGGGACTTTGTTTTCATCCTCCATCCCCACTCCAAATGAGGAATGGCCGGGGATCCCACGGGAATTCGGGGATCTAAATATTTTTTTGAAAAAGAAATTAAAACCCAAACTGAAATTAAAACTTAAATGAGGTCATAAAGGCCCAAATTCCTTGTCAAAAAATTACTACATAAAAAGCAGAACACGAAACCAAACACCAATGCCTAATTCCAAAGCAGTCGACTAGTCGTACAACCTGTAAAATACAAAAATATCATCACTCTCTATTCTCTAATAAATATATTCAATTGAGAATACATTAAAAAAAAAAAAAACTCTTACCCGATCAATCATCAATGGATGTTACATCGAACATACACTCATCATTGATAGTTGGAATCTCTACTTTGAAGAAAAATTAGACATAATTAAAGACAATCACCATTAGCGTACAAAAAAATGTGTGAAAAAAAGAGATACTCCTAATTAAAAAAATTACTTGACATTCTCAAAGGTTGTTAACCAACTTTGAGAGCACATCAATGCTTAGGGTGAAGTCTATTTCACCACTCTACCATTAGTGTTGAAAGAGGACTTAGATGCAATAGTAGACACTGGTATGGCCAACACATACCTAGATACAGCTTGCAAAGTAGGGTACTTTAGACCATTAGGTTTCCACTATGTCAATGCATCAAAGTCCTCACCTTCATAACTCATGAATAGACTGGATTGGGAATGGAATTGGGGTGGGGATATTCGTGTCTCGACATCCTACCCGATCTCCGAAATTTTTTATAAAAAAATCTTCATATTCTATCCAATCTCCAAACAGATCCCAAATTACCAATCCGTTAGAGGCGGGGATCGGATCGGATTCGGACGAGTCGGACGAAATGGCCAACCCTACATATGTGTCTAAGACTGCAAATAAATTCTTTATTGCATAGATACACATATACGAGCTATATAAAAAAAAATCTCTATTGTAAAGAAATAACAATATCTAGCAATCTTGTTTTCCAGATTATACTTCTCTAATTCGAACCCTTGTCGATTTCCGGCAAAACTTTGGGCAACCCTATTTTGTTTTGTCTCTAGAATATATACCGGCAAAAAGGAAATAATACTTTATTTTCTATATACCCCCCAAACGTAATATTTTCCTAATTTGGAAGAAATATTATTTATAATTTTATCATAGACTCTAGAGTCTAATCGAGTTGCACACTCCCGGGCTTCGAGTATTATTTACTAAACGAACATAAAATCGAGACTCAGTTCGATTTTAGGTTTATTTTCGTTTAATTGATGACTCCAATTTAAATGAGTTCTTATTAAACCGAGACTTAAGCAATTCAAAAACGACTCAATTCATATGCAGCTATGCAACTATCTGTTACGAGGTCAGAAAACGGATTCGGGGGCTTGTAGTGAGCAAGCTCACTATACCCCTGTAATGAGCAATCACAGACATCCGTTCGGCAATCAATGGTCCGGAATAAATGCAATTATCCTACATGCAAGACACTTATCTTTTATTTAAAATAATCCCGACCGTTGATTGTCGAACGGATGACTGTGATTGCTCACTACAGGCCTCGAATCCCAAAAAACAATATGACATTCGGAGCGCTGGTAACAAGCAGGTGATCAAGCAGGAACATCCAGCCGCTTGATGGTCCCATGCATGGTGATTGGACAATGATTCAGCCACTTAACGGTAAAGTTTTTGAAAGGATAGCAACAAACAAAATCTTAGTAACCTGATCAGAGAGGCGCTAGAGTGGACATGGGCTACCAATCATAGACTTCTTAACTAATCACATGGTCTCTGGTCCCCAACAATATCCACTCCCGTGCCTTTTTCATCGACAGTCAATGACGTTGTTCGGATTAGCTTATGCACAATTCATAAGAGGAATTCGATTTTAGTCAAGGAAGCCCGGGTTCGAATCAAGAGGAGGTTAGTAGTGACATTCATAAGAGGAATTCGATTTTAGTCAAGGAAGCCCGGGAGAACATGAAGATGGGTGTTCGATTTGGTGTAAAATTTCATGGAAGGGAGAGCTTTAATATTAAGAAGTTTTTAGAATTGAAAGGAGTCGAAATTTCAGAACAGGAAATTAAATTTAGGTACTTTCAAAAGGTACCCTAGAGTTTAGGTTTTAGGGTGCACTTTCCTATTATAGGGTTTTAGTGGTTTAGACACTTTCATAGGGTACCCTAGGATTTTAGACACTTTCATATGGTGCAAACTTTTTTGGCACTTTCCTAGAGGTACAAACTTTTTTTTTGGTAAAAAAAAGAAAAAATGGAAAAAAAGAAAAGAAAAGATGTCAGCATTAGGACTGGATAGGTTATAAACTTGTTTGGTGGATTAATGGGGTTACAAATTCTTTGCCTAGGACTTTTGAACAAGTCTCCCCAAAGTAGGTGCTGCTACATTAGATCTAAACGCAATGCACTTTTGTTCCTTTGTGCCCCCCTCTTCTTGAGAATAAGGGTACTCAACATTTCTTCAATCGTCTCCCATATAATCTACACCCATGATCTTGTTTATACTTGCTTCTTAAGTTATCAACGAGCTTGAACTCAATAAAAATTTGGCAAGCCCAGCCTTCATGAGCCGTTTTTTTTTTACACACGCATGCATATGGGTAAGGATGGGCATGAAGACGGATCGAGGGCCGGATAGCACTAGCTCCATCCCCGATCCCTGAACTCCTTCCCCATCTCCATTCCCGCCTTGATCCCCAACGGGACTTTGTTTTCATCCTCCATCCCCACTCCAAATGAGGAATGGCCGGGGATCCCACGGGAATTCGGGGATCTAAATATTTTTTTGAAAAAGAAATTAAAACCCAAACTGAAACTAAAACTTAAATGAGGTCATAAAGGCCCAAATTCCTTGTCAAAAAATTACGACATAAAAAGTAGAACACGAAACCAAACACCAATGCCTAATTCCAAAGCAGTCGACTAGTCGTACAACCTGTAAAATACAAAAATATCATCACTCTCTATTCTCTAATAAATATATTCAATTGAGAATACATTAAAAAAAAAAAAACTCTTACCCGATCAATCATCAATGGATGTTACATCGAACATACACTCATAGTATCTTCATCATTGATAGTTGGAATCTCTACTTTGAAGAAAAATTAGACATAATTAAAGACAATCACATTAGCATAGAAAAAAATGTGTGAAAAAAAGAGAGAATTAAAAAAATTACTTGACATCCTCAAAGGTTGTCAACCAACTTTGAGAGCACATCAATGCTTAGGGTGAAGTCTATTTCTACTTGGAGGCACCACTCTACCATTAGTGTTGAAAGAGGACTTGGATGCAATAGTAGACACTGGTATGGCCAACACATACCTAGATACAGCTTGCAAAGTAGGGTACTTTAGACCATTAGGTTTCCACTATGCCAATACATCAAAGTCCTCACCTTCATAACTCATGAATAGACTGGATTGGGAATGGAATTGGGGTGGGGATATTCCTGTCTCGACATCCTACCCGATCTCCGAAATTTTTTTAAAAAAAATCTCCATATTCTATCCAATCTCCAAACAGATCCCAAATTACCAATCCGTTAGAGGCGGGGATCGGATCGGAGTCGGATGAAATGGCCAACCCTACATATGTGTCTAAGACTGCAAATAAATTCTTTATTGCGTAGATACACATATACGAGCTATAAAAAAAAATCTCTATTGTAAAGAAATAACAATATCTAGCAATCTTGTTTTCCAGATTATACTTCTCTAATTAGAACCCTTGTCGATTTCGGGCAAAACTTTGGGCAACCCTATTTTGTTTGGGCCACTTAGCCAAAAATCCAAAACATTTGACATTTTTAAAGGGAAGGACAAGGAACTTTTGCAATCGAACATAAAAACAAAAATTATTTGACATTTTTAAAGAGAAGGACAAGGAACTTTTGCAATCAAACATAAAGACAAAAAAAATTATTAAGATGTCACTAATTTTTAAAAATTCTAATTTCGAACATAAAATTCAATAAAATCTTCATCGCACCTCCAGCCAAACACCACCCACCTATAGCTGACCACTTCCGGCGACCAAAAAAATTAGTGAGATGTCACTAATTTTTAAAAATTCTAATTTCGAACATAAAATTCAAAAAAATCACCACCCCACCTCTGCAGACCACTTCCGGCGACCAAAAAAATAAGTGAGATGTCACTAATTTTAAAAAATTCTAATTTTGAACATAAAATTCAAAAAAATCACCACCCCACCTTCGGCCGACCACAACCCCACCTCTAACCGACCACTTCCGGCGATCAAAAAACTTAGTGAGATGTCACTAATTTTTAGAAATTCTAATTTCGGACATAAAATTCAAAAAAATCACCACCCCAACTCTGGCCGACCACCACCCCACCACGGGCCGACCACTTCCGGCGACCAAAAAAATTAGTAAGATGTCACTAATTTTTAAAAATTCTAATTTCGAACAAAAAATTCAAAAAACTCACCACCCCACCTCCGGCTGACCACAACCCCACCTCTGGCCGACCACTTCCGGCGACCAAAAAAATTAGTGAGACGTCACTAATTTTTTAAAATTCTAATTTTGAACATAAAATTCAAAAAAATACCACCCCACCTCCGGCCGACCACCACCCCACTTCTGGCCGATCACTTCCGGCGACCAAAACAATTAGTGAGATGTCACTAATTTTTAAAAATTCTAATTTCGAACATAAAATTCAAAAAAATCACCACCCCACCTCCAACCGACCATAACCCCACCTCTGGCCGACCACTTTGTGGCGACTAAAAAAATTAGTGAAATGTCACAAATTTTAAAAAAATTCTAAGTTCTAACATCAAATTCAAAAAAATCACGGTCCCACCTCCGGCCGACCACCACCCCACCTCTGGCCAACCACTTCCGGCGACTAAAAAAATTAGTGAAATGTCACAATTTTTAAAAATTATAATTTTATAAAAAACATTCAAAAAAATCACGAACATAGTGAGTCACTTTATATATCTATTGAGATAATATTTGCTATGTTCCGACAACAGAGCATACCCGATCAAAGGTGGGTTTCTCTCAAGTCTCACCACCCATTGTTCAGGTAAGCCTACCTTGGTGTGCTTTAGTTTCTTTCAGTACCTCTTTTATACGCCAAGAGTCAACTAATGACATACATTGAGTATACAGTGACAATGGCACTCGAAATTTGGAAAAGCTTACATACGCTAGCAGGGGCTGACAATGACGGTAGAACCTCGTCATGATTTTTAACCGGATATCTAAAGGATTAGATTAACACTAACCCACCCAGAGCTTGAGCTTTTAATGAAGGAGATGATGAAAACGAACTCCAATGATACCATAAACCTCAAATTATTTTGATCATTTCGGAAGTTAATTTCCAATTTCGGTAGCAGTTTTCAGGACTTGAGGTCTGATTGTTGTTCTCCATTTTGTTTATGGAGAAGAACAAATAGATTGACAAAGTGGAGTTGATTCTAAAATTTTGGGAAAATATTGTGTCTTTGTGTTTGATTGCAAATGTTCTTTGTCTTTATGTTTGATTGCAAATATTCCTTGTCCTTCCTTTTAAATAGGCAAAATATTGTGTCTTTAGGTTTGATTGCAAATGTTCCTTGTCTTTATGTTTGATTGCAAATGTTCCTTGTCTTTCCCTTTAAATAGGCAAAATATTGTGTATTTATGACTAATTATTCCATTTTGTTTTGTCTCTAGAATATATACCAGGAAAAAGGAAATAATACTTTATTTTCTATATACCCCCCAATCGTAATATTTTCCTAATTTGGAAGAAATATTATTTATAATTTTATCATAGAGTCTAGAGTCTAATCGAGTTGCACAGTCCCGGGGTTCGAGTATTATTTACTAAACGAACATAAAATCGAGACTGAGTTCGATTTTAGGTTTATTTTCGTTTAATTGATGACTCCAATTTAAATGAGTTCTTATTAAACCGAGACTTAAGCAATTCAGAAACGACTCAATTCATATGCAGTTGTGCAACTATCTTTTACGAGGTCAGAAAACGGATTCGGGGGCTTGTAGTGAGCAAGCTCACTATACCCCTGTAATGAGCAATCACAGACATCCGTTCGGCAATCAATGGTCCGGAATAAATGCAATTATCCTACATGCAAGACACTTATCTTTTATGTAAAATAATCCCGACCGTTGATTGTCAAACGGATGACTGTGATTGCTCACTACAGGCCCCGAATCCCAAAAAACAATATGACATTCGGAGCGCTGGTAACAAGCAGGTGATCAAGCAGGAACATCCAGCCGCTTGATGGTCCCATGCATGGTGATTGGACAATGATCCAGCCACTTTTAACGGTAAAGTTTTTGAAAGGATAGCAACAAACAAAATCTTAGTAACCTGATCAGAGAGGCGCTAGAGTGGACATGGGCTACCACTCATAGACTTCTTAACTAATCACATGGTCTCGGGTCCCCAACAATATCCGCTCCCGTGCCTTTTTCATCGACAGTCAAGGACGTTGTTCGGATTAGCTTATGCACAATTCATAAGAGGAATTCGATTTTAGTCAAGGAAGCCCGGGTTCGAATCAAGAGGAGGTTAGTAGCGACATTCATAAGAGGAATTCGATTTTAGTCAAGGAAGCCCGGGAGAACATGAAGATGGGTGTTCGATTTGGTGTAAAATTTTATGGAAGGGAGAGCTTTAATATTAAGAAGTTTTTAGAATTGAAGGGAGTCGAAATTTCAGAACAGGAAATTAAAACAGAAATTAAAGCTCTTGACATATTGGAGCGAGATGCCTCTATTTCAATGGACTTCTGATCTTCCTCTTTTCTGTTGATGGGAGTTTTTTTGGCTTGAAAGTTGGAGGCTTCGTCGTTTGGGGTTTCTTTTTTGCTTCACCGGTTAATTTCGATGCTTCTGGGTTTGTTTTCTCTTAGTTGGCTTAGGGGAAAGAGGCTCTTAGGTTGTTTCCTTATATTGCTATAGTTTTGGGGTGTCTCAGGAGAGTTTTTTTTTGTAGTTTTTGGTTCAAGTTCTGGTTGGTATCTTACCACCCTTCTTGTTTCTTGTTATTCCCCTTTGGGCCCTTGGCGTTTTCAGTCTTGGATCCCTTTAATCTTTGTAATTCGTTTTCAAAAATTAATAAATTTTTTGCTTAGCAAAAAAAAAAAAAAAAAAAAAGCTTATGCACAATTCAATTAATTTTCTCTCGGTCAAAGCTAGGTCATGTACACCGGGAACTAAGAAATTCACAAGATTTTCTTGCGGTCTGACTCCCAAAATTGAAACTTAATCAATTATACAGAGAACAAATTCAACATCAACCGGAGTAACCCACGTGGCCCCACATGCTGCTAGTATATATGAGTAAAACGAAAGTAATAGTACTAGATAATAGGGTCAGAAAAATACATATAATTGCTCTAACACCGTACCATAACATTAAATGATAAATTCCTTTTTTTTTTTTTTTAGCTTTGGGCTAAAATTCTTTACTGTTTTTATTCATCAAAACAAGTAAAAAAAATTAATACTCTGATCCAAACTTATTCAGAATGCATTCAGAATTTGACATCCTGGATTCTAAATAAAAAATTAAATTTTGAATCAAATACTTACAATTATCCGGTTGAGCTAAATTATTATTTTTATTCAATAAACAACTAGGATCGTTTGTGAGGGGCCAGCCGCCCACCAAACCCATTTGTGCACATTTTGTCCACTTTGTCTATACTCACATTCGAGGTCGATTTTCAACACCATATGCATCTGAAACTTTACATTTTCAGACACAATTATATCAGAAATTGTCTAGGAACGGGGATTGTAGCTCAAAGGATTAGGGTACTACAAAGCGCGGTATCGGGGTTCATGTGGGTCCCACGCGCAAACACCCATGCATGCACGAGCTCGTGTTCTCTCCCCCTCTCTCTCTCTCACAATCTCTGGCCGGATATCTCTTTTTTCTCTCTCTGATCTATGATCACTTTCACTTTCTATGCATGATTTCTTCTGAATCCCTTCATATTCAGTACGGCGCGGGGGAACAAATTGTCATGTTAAACGCTTAATTGCAAAAAATGTAGGGTGTTTTGTCTTCTGCCAATTTAAATGCTTTCGCTATTCTGCTTTACAAAATGCTTTCCAGTGTGTTTCCTTTTTTCGATTTGACAAACAGAAACAGGTAACAGTTTCTATTGTGTTATTCGGCTTTGTTGGCCCATCGGTGTGTGCTTTATTGTTATATTTGGGTATTTTAGGCCCATAGGTGGCTCGGGCTTTTGCCCTGTGGTGTTTTTCCAACTTTTGGTTGGAATCCTCTTTGCTTTAATAAAATGTTTTTTGTTGTCGATAAAAAAAAAACAGTTGCTATAATTCTATATACTCGCGCACTGAAAACATGTGAGGCTCATTTTTGAGCCCCATACAAACGATTTGAAACTGTTTATTAAATTTAAAATAATTTCTCGAGTAGCTTGGAGAAAAATCAATTCAATCGGATAACTATAAGGTCTTAATCCAATCTTCTAATTTGTAAAAATCCGAAACCTAAATGAAAAAGACGATTTTCTATGTGTCAATAAAGCAGATGTGTTAAAGAATTAAAGTGTCTTTTTTTATGCCAAAAGAGAAAAAATTTCATTAATCAAACAGTGATGTTGCCTATACATGGAAAGGGCGCCGGAGACAGGCGGCGACCAAACGAAGTTAACCTGTCACAACTTAGCTTTAGGCCTACAAAAAAAACGAAACACAGTGATAGTCTGGTAAGAGTACAAGGCACATATAAACCTAAAGTGTCTTGAATAGTACTTTTTTTTCAAAATGGTAAAAGTATCATTGATAGAAAACAAAATTATATAAGATAATCTATAAGTAGCATTCGTTCTTAATTTTGGGACTAGAATGCCACAAAGGAAAGTAGCTTTCATAAGTATAGACAGTCAAGTCACTACTACCTGTCATAGCCACGAGCCACCCCAATTGGCACTCATACACCAAAAAAAAACTCACACTAATCAAACACAAATAATCACATTCACACGTTGACACATTGATAGCTAGCCAATCCAACCAATGTTAGTCTTCATCGGACCACTTCCATCACCACCTTGCTTCGTGAAAGGACCATCAACAATAACCTTGTTGGAACCTGAAACAACACCTCGATGATGAAGGATAAGCCAAAAGAAAGGGAAAAGAAAGGAAAACACAAAGAAATTCTTAGATCTCAGATCTAGAGAGAAGACCCTCATTGGAAATGAAGGTTTATATATTGAAAACGAGAAAAACGGGCATCAAGGGTAAAACCCTACCCTCCCGCCGCCGCATTAGGTCGACGAAAACCCAGGGGGAGGAGAATGTGACTTGGGGTTTTTTTTTTTTTTTTTTTTAAAGCGAGAAGCTTTGCGTTTTGTCCTATGTGTCAATCCTTGAAAAGTATTAAAAGAGCATCAAATTCCGAGTGAGCCATCGCGGAATCAATGCGTCCTAAGAGCTCGATCCAAAATCACCCCATTTCACTTTAAAATATTTTGAACGAAATGGGGTAATTTTGGATTGAGCTCTTAAGGCCGTCCAATTGCATCGATTCCCTAGTAGTAGGCCCACTCGGAATTTAATTTTAAGATGGATGAACAATTCGGATTGACCTTTTGGGATCCACAAGGGAGCCCCCGACGCAGTTTGTACGTGGTCGGTACCCTCCGATCGGTACCTCTGGATTTTCCGTTACTCAAACAGGAGGCCTACCTATTTAATTTTTTCATTATTTTTTAATGTAAAACACACTTTGTATTGACAAGAATAATACTAGAGAATATCCATGTAGGCCTAGCCCACACTGAGTTTAATAGCCAATAATACAAAAAGTGATTGGGTTGAAGAATCCCAACTTGACGAGACTCCAACTTGAGCATCTCCTTTTCTCTCACTACTGACCAGTTTTTTTAGCCTTTCAATCATAGTGATGTTAATAGGTCTATGAGAAAGTTGTTGAAGTTGAGGAATCAAAAAAAGAAATTCTTTCAACGAAAAAAAACAAAAAAGTCTTTCGACATTTAGGCTCACATGTTTGGAACTTAAGGAAAGAAAGAGAAAATAATAATAATAATTTAGAAGAAAATTAGAGGAAAAATTGAAGAGAAAATGGGAAGAAATTAATTAAATAGAAATTGAATAGTTTCCTTCTTTTTTTTAAGAACCAAACAAAGGAAGGAAAATTTCCATTTTCTTTTCACGATTTTCCCTAAGTTTCAAACACAGCCATACATTTATATGTACGCAAGTGGGAGAGTAGGATGTGAAGGGTCGATGATTTCCATGACAGTACACTGCAATATGGGTCCTAAATGTTCCCTTTGTGGGAGCCCGCTACGGCATTGCGCTACCATCGTAACGCAAAATTGTTACTGCTTGGAGAAAAGAAAGAACTTCTTTGGCCAAAAAGAAGATTATCGTTTTTTGGTTTCGTTTTTTTTTTTTTTTTTTTGCATTTGTTAGTTTCGCGTCAAGATTTTGTGGTTTCTGAATTCCTCTTGGCGAGACGAATCTAACAAGTATAAATTTATGGTCAAACCAAATTTATGGCCAATAATCCAAGTATTTTGGCTTTATTAAAAAAAAATTGAGTTTTGACCATAATTTTATACTTGTTAGATTCGTCTCGCCGAGAGGAATCAAGAAACCACAAAATCTTGACACGAAACTAACAAATGCAAAAAAAAATTGAATAAAGACGAAACGAAAAAACCAAGCTCGTGGAGCACGTTACGTGTTATGTTTTAAGAACTTGTACCATGCATTCTTGATGGCTAAGTAGTGACAGTCCCTTTGAATTTAGTGATTTGATGAGAAAATAAAAGAAATGATTAGAATTTTCTCCAAATTACTCATTTGGTATGCATAATTTGGTGAGAAACGAAAAAAAGAAAGTACCAAATGAGAATTTTTATCGACTCTCCTCCCTTTCTCATCTCATTATTTCTCACCATCTAAATAAGCTATAAATGTATGAACCCCACGTGAATGTTTGAAAGCCTCTAGAGCACCGCTCCAGGGGCACTGAAATCACTCCATAGTAGTACCAGTTTCCATCTACAAAAACTGATCCTGCTCTTGTGAAGAGCAATGGCTATTTAATCAGCCTAAATGAGTACATGACTTGATCCAATGCATATTTTTAATCTTCAAGGTTAGTGTAATTGTTTTCGGCTATTTTTATGCAATTTCAGAAGCGATAAACCTATGCGTACAAAAGTTTTTTGCACAGAAAACGTACAACAGCTTTTGGGGTCCACTTTTGGGTCCCACACGAATAATCCGAATATGATGAATGAAAACTTGGAGTTTTGGATCGACCAGTTACACATATCCAATTGAGCTGATTTTTTTGCAAGGCCCTAGGAAAAATTATTTTGAAATTATTTAACGGTTCGGATTATTCGTGTGGGCCCCAAAAGCCGTTGTACGTTTTCTGTGCAAAAAACAATCTGTACCCGTAGTGCCCTCCAAACTTATTTGTCATTATATACATATTATTCACCACCTAATGAGTGGAGGTCATTTATCTCCTCTCTCTCTCTCTCTCTCTCTCTCTCTCTCCGAAAACCCTAGCCACCACTAATATTACTCTTCCTCCTTCCCCTCCCCCTAGGGTTTCAATACCCATGGTGGTGGAAGGGGGGGCTAGGTACTATTTATTTTCTTCGTTCGTTCGTTCTTTTTCTTTTGTCTCTCCAGATCAACGACTTGTCGTCTGATCTAATAGGGTTATGCCTCTCACTTTGTGAGAGTTGTTAGTTTCGTCTTCGGACGAATGTTCGTCTACAGATCGGGTACTTTCAAGCGTGGTTGCTTTACAATGGTATCTGTGCCAACAGTGTTCTTACCCTACATGATATCGCTGGCATGACAACTCATGGTGGCTTTAAAGATCTGTAGTTTTGGGAGTTCATTGGTGCGAGCATATTTGGTTGGAGTCAATCTGATCGTCTAGGTATTCTTTGTCTTTTATCTTTAACTAGCACTAAGTCTCTTCAGAGATGCTAATTCGATGTATGAATCTTGTAAGTGCCGTTGTTTGCGTCAGTCAATGTCTGGGTTAGGGTGAAATACATCGATTGCCTTGTGCGTTTCTTATTCTCTATTAAGATGATTAGTTTGGCTTTGTCCAAGATCTTTGTAATGAATTTCATTTTGTAAGTGCCGTTAGGCGTTCATTAATATAATCTTCTCATTTCCGTGTCAAAAATTTTTTTGAGTGGAGGTTAGCAACACCCATTAAAGAAACACTGTTGAAAGTTAGGCAGTTTTGGTACAAAACCCATGTGAATGATTACACTGTTCCATATCTCGTTACCAGTTACTTTTGTCGGAAGATCAATATTTGATTTTGTACTAAGAAGTAAAATGGTCAAAGTTACACGTCCGTTTGCCTATGTATTATCATGTCGGGTAGGGTTGTAAACGAGACAAACCGATTACTACTACTTGATCAAGAAGTGTTCAAGATGGCATCGCCTATTTTTCGTGCCAATTTTGAACGAGTTTTAATGGAGATGAATATGAGTTGAGCTACGGGAGGTTAGTTCTCTTATATAGTACTCCCTCCGTCCGGATTTGTTTGTCCCTCGTTCTATTGTAACCGGATAAAAAATTAGTGTTATCTTTAAATTGGTAAGTAATTATATATCTAATATAGATCTCGTTTGATAGATCTCGTTTAGTTCTATAAGACAATATTTTTAAAATTACATAAAACATTGTAAATTACAAGATATAATCATTTGAAAAATTGTAGCGAACTCCCAAAATGGACTAACAAATCCGAACGGAGGGAGTATAATTGATTTGCTTATTAATACGAGTTTGCCCCAACTTCAATATATATTCACGGATTTCCATGACAGTACACTGCAATAGTCAATATGGGTCCTAAATGTCCCTTTGTGGGAGCCCGCTACGGCATTGCGCTACCATCCTAACGCAAAATTATTACTTAGCTTGTGGAGCACCGTCACGTGATATGTGTTTAAGAACTTGTACCATACATTCTTGATGGCTGAGTAGTAATAGTCCCTTTGAATTGAGTGATTTGATGAGAAAAGAAAAGAAATTGTTAGAGTTTTTCTCCAAATCACTCCATTTGGTATGTATAATTTGGTGAGAAACGAAAAAAGAAGGTACCAAAATAAAAAAATTTATGGACTCCTCTCCCTTTCTCATCTCATCAATTTTCACCCTTTAAAGAAGCTATAAGTGTATGAACCCTACATTAATGTGTAAAAGCCTCTGGAGCAGGTGCTCCAGAAGAAATCACTCCATATTACCAGTTTTCCATCTACAAAAATCTGATCCTGCTCTTGTGAAGAGATGGCTATTTAATTTGTTCCACTAACTTTGGTTTTTTGGTTTTTTTTTATCTCTAGTTTTTTTTTAAAAACCAACTTGTCCCAGTAGTTTTTTGGTTTTTTGAGTTGTGTTACCAAATTACCAATCTACCCTTGTACCCAAACAACTATTGCTCCCTTTTTTGAAAGCCACGGGCCCATGACACATTAGCTAATAGGAATGTGTACGGAGAATATGCCAAATGTGGTGGGAAGGAACCGATTGAGGGCTTATGAGGTGTGGCGGCAGGGGGAAGGGATAGGGGGATGGAGATAGTGTGTGGTTACTGGTTAGGAGGGGCTAAAGGACAAGGGAGGGCAGATTCGTAATTTCACAAGATTTGGGTACATTTACTGATTGTACGGCTGTTTGGGTTTTTTTTTAAGCTAGTGGAATGAATTAATTTTTGGGTTAAAACAAAACTATTTTTGTTTTAGCGGAACGGGGCCTAAATGACTGGAAGGTGTACAACAATTACTCCTATATGACTCCAACACACTCACATGGTGTGTGGAGCCCACACCATGTCCACAGTGTATGAGCTCCACACAACATGTGAGTGTGTTGGAGCCATGTTAAAAACAATTGTTGTACGTACCTTTATTATTTTTATATCTATTTAATCATCAATGTTAGGGGGTGTTCCACTAACAATAAACTGTTTTTTCCAAACACCGAGACAGGTCATTCTCTCACAATAAATCACATAAAAACCGTGAAAAACCAATTTTTTCAAAAAACCAACTTAGTGGAACACCCCCTTAGTGTAATTGCTATCGGCTATTTTTATGCGATTTCAAAAGTGAACCACTGTAGTATTTCCGTTTAACCAAAGAAAAAAGAAAAATGCTAAGCTCCACCTTAAGCGGAGGATAATTTGTAAAAAGTGTATCAATATAAAAAAAAAAAATGTATTTATATCCTTGAATATATATTGATATCTGTGAAATGGTATTGATATCCGAACTTATTTGTCATTATATACACATTATTATTCTCCACCTAATGAATGGAGGTTAGCGACACCTAGGGGTGCACACTGGCCTGAAAGCCCACCCAACCCGATTTTTTTAGGGTTTGGGAAAAATATTTAGGTCCATAGGGCCGGGCTGGGTTGAGATTTCAAGCCCGTTTACTAATTGGGCAGGGTTTGAGAAATTCCTCTAAGGCCCAGCCCGGCCCGGCCCTACCCGATTTAAATAATTTTTTTATTTTAATATATATGTGTATATGTTATCGTTGGAACCTAACTGCTTAGGGATTTATTTATTTTGATGAAAGTGACATTGATGAAGATGAATTCCAGGTACTATCTATGTAGAGAATACCTTTGAAACATCAGCAATTTTTTAAGAAAAATTTAAAGTTTTTTTTCCCTTAAACTAATGTCTTATAGTAATAACTCATAGTTTTTTCTTCCTTTTATTTTTATTGAGCTCTACAAGATCTGTTGTGAAGAAGTGTGATTTTAAAGGAGAGATACTTGAGAGAAGTTTTTACATGTTAGAGTTTCATATTTTAAAGCACTTTAATTGCACTTTAATTTATGGGTCTGTTTTTAAAATATTTTGGGATAACTTAGAATTTTAAGTTTATTATTACTGTTGTGAATAGTAATTGTGATCGTAATGGTTGATAAATTTATGTTTATAATACCATGCTTTAGAAAAATAAATGGGCTTGTTGGACAGGATTGGGAAATTAAAATTTTAATTGGGCTGGGCTTGGGTATTGTAGACACCCCAATTTTGGATACCTGTGCATGCCCGATGACGAACAAACGATTAAACTAGCTTGGAACTTGTCCAGAAAATTGGGAACTCAGCCTCACAAGCCGTGCGGCTCCTGTTACAAGCCGTGCGGTTCTCCCTTTTTCACCCAAGCCGTGCGGCTCCCCCATACAAGCCGCACGGCTCCCCCCACACAAGTCGCACGGCTGGTGTTGTTATCTCTGCAAAATTCCTGACGAACTGGCTCAGGAATATCATCATCCCCCACCGCCGAATCTCATCATTTTATTCCTCCGAAACTGGCTATAAATAGGGCCATTTACTCCCTCTCAAAGGACACCAGAAAACCATCCCGAGAGGAATTTCCGTTCGATTTCCCAGCAAAATACTCGTTCAAAGCCACCAATAAAATTCCCGAAACTTCACACTCTCCATTCTCTTTCGATTTCTCCACATTACTCCCAACCACACCAAGAATCAATCCTACAAATCTAAAACCCGAAGAATCAGAAGTTCCCAACCTCTGTTTCGAGCTCCAGAAAGGTATAAATCATTTTCGAGCTTCGGTTTTCAATCGCGGCTCTCCGAGGGCATCCCCGAGTTAATATCGGTTTCAATAATCGTATATTAACTCGGTAAACTATTTTCAAAACAAAAACCGGCTTTTCGGAGTCGTATCGGGCAATTTTTCTCGATAAACGCACGGTACGATCCGTACCGGAAATAAGTTTCACTTCAATTACTTGTTTACAAACAAAAACAACTTATTTTGAGTTGATTTGAAGAAGAAAGTCAAGTTTTGAACGGATTCTGGGCTCACTGGTCCCAAAACAAAATTTTTGAAAAATGGGTTGCATGCAAGCCGCGCGGCTTGCAGCATAGGCCGCACGGCTCCCATTTTAAACAAAATTTTTCCCCTGTTTTCTCTCTGCAACCTTTTTCTGTTTATTACATTTTTCACCCTCTGTTTTCTTGTTATTATTATTTGATCTTTCTTGCTTAAAGTTTTATTTCCGTTATGGTTTTAATTTATCTCTCTATTTGCTTGTTTAATTGTTAAAAGTTTTTAGCAAAATATTTTCTACAAAAATCCCATAAATTGTTTAGTAGAGACCGAAGATTTCTCGGGCGAGCGGGGTGCTTTTTAATATATCCTTCCCCGCGCGTAATCTGGCTTCCGAATCCAAAAAGAATCTTTTTCGCAGATCAAATCTTTCCCAAAAGCGGCATGAGAGTCAACAATCATTCTTAAAACGGTTTCTCGGGTACCAAACATTTTCTAAATTTAAACCCCGGGTGGCGACTCACATTTTTCTGTTTTTCATTTCCAAACCTTCGAGCGAGCCGCGTGGATCCCACCGTCCACAGGTATATTAAATGAAACCCGATTATTAATGGGCCGGGTTTGGGAATGGACAAATCTTGTTATTATCGAGTATAAGCCCGGCCCGAACCCAACCCGGCCCGGTATTTGTGCACCCCTAGCGCCGACACCCATTAAAGAACACTGTTGAAAGTTTGGCAGTTTTGGTACAAACCCATGTGAATGATCACACTGTTCCATATCTCGTTACCAGTTACTTTTGTCCTAATATCAATATTTGATTTTGTACTAAGAACTAAAATGGTCATAGTCATACTGCCGTTTGCCTATTTACAAGAGTACATATATTTTCACATCGGGAAGGGTTGTAAACGAGACAAGCCGATTGTGCAGAATAATCCGTCAAGAAGTGTTCAAGATGGCATTGCCAATTTTTCGTGTCAATTTCAAACGAGTTTTAATGGAGACAAATATGAGTTGAGCTACGGGAGCTTAGTTCTCTTATAAAGTATAATTGATTAGTTTCCTCAGTAGAGTTTGTCCCAACTTTAACAGACCAATAGATTTAAATATGTGCTAAATCTAAATTAATTACAAGACCATTCTGCAGGACATATACAAGGACATATCTAGCAAGCCCTTGATAGATCTGCTAAAAAGTGACATAGGGCCTGTTTGATTTGGCATCTTATTTGCTTAAAATATGAGTAAATTTGGAATTTATTTTATTATTTGTTTAAAATCTGGTAGAATTTAAGTTCACCATATTTTTAATGAATAAGCAAATAAAACGCCAGACTGACCTGTTATCTTTTAGACTAGTTAACTTTTAGACTAATTAAGTGGCTTAAAAGGTTAACCTCAAGTTGACTTAAAAGGTTAACCTCAAGTTGACTTAAAAGGTTAACCTCAAGTTAACAGTAGCTGGTAGGCGTTTCCTTATATTCCACATCCATTACTTTAAACCCACCGATGTGGGATTTAGGGGAATGTTACCATAGTTGTTAATGTGAAACTACAAAATAGGAATATATCTTCATGTTCCACTGTCAATTGACTTAAGTATTTTTTGGTTTGTCTTTCTTCAATTTTTCTCGGCGTTTGTTAGTTTTGCGTCAAATTTTTCACGTCTTTTTATTCATCTCGACTTGAGGTTAACTGACTTAAGCTAGCTTTTGGTTGGATATTTTCCAAAAAAAATTGGTAAATTCTCATATTTTTTAACTTTTCCAATTTCTCAGGTCAAGACAAATAAAAAAAAACGTAAAAAGTTTGACACAAAACTAAAGAAACGTGAAAAAAAAATTAAATAAAAACAAAATGAAAAATGAAAAAGCCAGTTGGCGTGGGACTACTGTATCAAGAAGTTATAAGTGAGTGATTGAAATTGAATGCCAGCAGAGGATTTCTTGTCCCTTCAATCAGTTGAATCATTCTCGAGATTTCTGGCACAAAAAAGATAGTAAACAGTAACAAGTGCAGGATATAAAATCTACTATGCCATATGCCTGCCCCATGTTCATAATTCCGTTTGATTCTATTTTTCTCAGCTTTAATCTTATATAGTATTGCATAATGACTTTTCGTGAGGAGAGAGTCAGGGTTGCGACAAGTGGCAGTAACGTAGATGTGACATGTGGCACCAGCAAAAATCAAGAATATAATTTCTAAGATTAACTTACCTTAGATGAAAAAAGTATTATAATTGGTACAGATATAAAATTGTAAATTTTAAAATGGAAATAAGCAATATATGCTTCAGACAATAAACACACTTTTTCATACTCAAAAAAAGAAATATCGACAAATTAATATATAGGATTCACCGATCAAATTTAAGATTACTGAAGATATTCATTGATCAAACATTAGTCAATTTGAATATGTCAACACCAATTGATTTGGTATGGTGAATATTTGATAATTAGACCTCCCTCTCCAACGGCATTTTCCCTTTTCAAAAGAACAATGGAATACTGTTGCCTTATAAAATCATATCTAACAAAAAAAATATAAACAGTAAGTATAAAGGGACGAATTATTTGTATTTTCTTATCAATGGACAGTAAAAGGAAAAGATAAAATACTAATCACAACTAGCCTGACAATTAGAACTATTTACCTACTATAATTTCCGTATTAATGGGTTGTAAAAGGAAAAGGAATACATTAGTTATGTCATGAATGAAAGTTTAAAATTTCTTTCCTTCCCCATACTTTCTCCCTCCCAGTTTCCAAACTACCAGTTTGAAGTTTTAACCTATAAAGGTTGAGTTTGTGGGTGGATTCTGCGTAGGAACAAAAACTGTTGAATTATATATGATCTTTCATTTTTTTTTTAATTGCATTGTTATGCATGGGATCTCTTACAATCTTTTCTTTTTCTTTTTGCAGGTTTTAACGGGATCGAGAACTGCTACCTATGCGAGTCATTGGTATCAATCTAGACTTTTACAACACAAAATAATTAGTGATATGATTTATTCTTATTTTGATGGCATAGTTATATGGCCTTATTACGAATTTACGATCTCGCTTTTAACATTTTGTACATTTTTAGTGATCAACAAGGGTCAAGGGCTACCATGCGACTAAAGTCAAGGATGCAACAATACTTCCAACTTGACAAGCTTCATTTTACATGAACATATTTTCTTATCGACGTGAACAAGATGTTGGCGACAATATAAGAATTTTGTGCGGTCAATTATTTTCCTTTACTGATTAGGTTTTTCATATTTTCATCTTTTATGAAACACAAGATAAACAAAACGTGTCATAGAGAGCTACTTTCATCTCTTTTTTTTCCAATACATCTTTTTTTATGGCCCGATGCCATGCATTTGGCTTTGTTGGGGGTAAAAGTAAGCTATCAAGATTCAAGATCATTTTGTGTGTTGGATTGTATAGCTTTCATGTTTGTGAAGTCATTATCACTATCATATTCTGTAAACATAGCATTATTAGCAATTTAAACTATACAACCATCACAAAAATTCTTGAGATCTGTGGAAAATCATTAAAATTAAATGGTTAAAAGATTGGAGCATAAATAAAAATGTTCAACCTATGTTTTATTGTCTTTGTTAAATCTAATCCTTAATTGCATATAATGTCCCAACTTAGAAGGGGGTTTTTTTCTTTCGAAAGAGTGCAAAATTAACTTCGAACATATGGAGAAAATTTCAATGCCCTTGGGGCACTGCCACATTATACCCCAAACCCCCTTACCACCACACATTTGACGTGGGGTGTTAGACAATTATGTGTGTCTCACCTTAATATGCGGTGGAACTTATGACATTTGCTTTAGCCTTTGATTTTTGTCGATCTACTATTATTGTTTAATTATTACAGTGGGATACATAACATTTTTCCCTTTTTGTTGACCAATTTGATTAATGAAAATACGTTGAGTGTTAGAATGATGAACCATACTATGGAGAACAACTTTAAAAAAAGACAAGGGGTTCCTGTAGTGCATTCATGCACTATAGTGTTGTAATACACAATCCTAGCCGTCCAATCCAAAATCCATAAAACGTGAACATTTTTATTTTTTGGGTAAATACAAGACCTCTGATAATACACAATAGTTATTAAATCTTGGTGACTTTCTAACCGAGTTCATTTTTTTCACTGCATACCTTTTTTTTATGATTGTCACTCATCACTAGGAAAAATCTTTAATTGAAATTGGATTGTTGAAATTAGTATGAGAAATTTACACTATACAATCACAATTTGCCTTTAAGTTCAATGAATATGTCTTTGGATTGATTCACTTCAAAGAGCTTTTGTCTTTTTTGATCAATTTTTTTTTATTCCTATCGCTCTATTTTGTTGAATTTTGTAGTTTTGCATGAAACCTCTTACGTTTTTGTTTCATTTATGTAAACTATCACACTTCTAATTCATTTTTTAGTTTACATTAGGAACATTATAAATCATCTTTGACCTAACTCATTTTGTATGAATTGAGAACACAGACCCAAACTGATAATTATTATTTAAAGCTTAAAGACACTCTTACCTACGTACATCACTTGATCCTATTCCAAACTATTCAGACATTCTATAATGACCAATCTCGACTAAAAGGACAACAAAATTAAGTCGAGGCTATCTGGTCTTCGAAATAACTACATTTGAAAATTTAAAAATTAAAAAGTATTCCCTATGTACATCGATTGCACTACATAAGATATTATAAAAATGTCTAAGTGATGTGGTAAATTTATGAGGTGTAGGATTTTCTATTTTAGTTAAATATTTATGTAACAAGCACTTCAGTTTAAGGAAAATTATAGGAACACACCACTCCACCACACCACCAACCACACCATGGCCAGCCTCCATGGCACTGCATGATTGGTGGTGAGAGAATAAACACTTTACTTTAAACATTCAATATCATGTATTGCATGGACTACTTGAGTAAAATTCTTAAGGTAGGCACTTTGATTCTTTTTTATTTTGGTAGAGATAAATATTAATTGAGCTCTAGCTAGCACAGTTTTTTTTGTAGTTATATGAATTGTGACAAATGTATCATCACCTGTGCATAGCACGGGTTTTTCTGCTAGTGATAATTAAGGCAGCAAAAAAGGAAATGGCTAAACTCCACTTCGTTTGGTTTGGTGTGCAAGGGACGTTTTTGTGGTAACGAGTAGAAAGAGAAATGAGAGTGAGAAAATTTATTAGGAACTGTGATCAGAGAAATGGGGTAGTTAAAGATTGATGAAAAGTTTAAGGGGTAAAAAATGCTAATAAAAATATTGTACTAATATCTAGTACAATATGAAAGATCGACACTCCTAGAGATGACCTTGTTTTTGTCACGCACTTGGGGAAGACATATATGTGGAGATACAATATGATGATTTCTAAATTTAAATAGTTTTGGGGGATACAATACTTGTTATCTCAAAACATTGGGCCAAAAGCTTAGACAATTACATCTGATAGGACTCAGAAACTTAAATACTCAGCGGTTACAATGTATGTTTGCATAAAACAATATCCATGCATGTCCCTGTGGTGCCAGTATCCATCTTTTTTCTCAGAATTGTAGAGTCTCTCTCATGTCCGTGTCCACACTTGTGCTACATAGTCACCACCAAATATATATACAAATAAGCGCGAGCGCACGTGCTCACATATCAACTACTATGAATTAAGAATTTGTTGTGTAAGTAAAATTAACTCAATTAATGTAGACAAATTTTCTATATACATATTAAAGCCTAACTTCCCATTCCCCACACTTAAAAAGAAATTTTCGTAAAGGGCAAAAACAAAATTCTAAAAAATTAAAATTGAAAGATTTTATTTATTTATTTATTTATTTTTACCAAAGTTTAGGAGCAATTTCATTAAGGAGCGCTAAAAAGAATAAACCAATACATCAATTGCCTGTCCTCCTCATGAAGAGAAGAAGAGAGCCAAGGGGGGAGGGGATAGAATTCCCATGTACGAGTCCCGCTCCCCCTCACTGCATCTTTGGCCACTAAGTGCGCCGCAGAATTGCTCATCCGCCTAACAAAGCTTGCTTTGATCTCTTCGAAGTCCTGCCACATTCGCATCTTTATTGTGGAAACTTTATGTCCATCTCAAAACCAATTGACAATGATTGCAGAGGTCCCAACATATATTAAGTGATTGTCCATTTCACTCCTAAGCAATGTGGGACAATATTTAACATCCCCCTCACATGCAGCCGCATTTGAGGTCTGTCACGTGTGACCACTTTTAGGTCCTATCATCGTACAGCCTTTTTGCTGGTATGTCATTGTGAGTGTGGATTATGATTATTATATTTTTTAAATGTGGAGTGGAATGGGTCACGCTCTGATACCATTTGGAAACTTTATATCCAACTCAAAATCAATTAACAATGAGTGGAGAGGTCCCAACATATATTAAGTGAAAATGTTAAATATTTTCCCGCATTGCTTAGGAGTAAAATGTGTAATCACTTAATATATGCTGAGACATCTCCAATCATTGTCAATTGGTTTTGAGATGGACATAAAATTTCCACATGGTATCAGAGCGGGGCCCATTCCACCCCATATTTAAAAAAAAAAAAAAAACAATGCACCCCACACGATGACAGACCAACAAAAAGAAGACTGCACGATGACAGGACCCAAAAAGTGGCCACACGTGACAGACTTCAAATGCGGATGCACGTGAGGAGGGATGTTAAGAAATGTTGTCCCACATTGCTTAAGAGTGGAATGGGTGATCACTTAATATATGTTAGAACCTCTCCATTCATTGCCAATTGATTTTGAGTTGGATATAAAGATTCCACATTTATCATATCAGTGCTGCTCAAATAGAATCACTAATTGGCCTGCTGATTAACAATTAGTTACGTAAACGATTTATCCTTCTAAAGGCAACTTTCAAATTGGATCAAACCTCCTTAGTCATCGAGACTGATTATATTAGGGACATTTACCATCAGGTCACCCTTGGATCCCATAATTACCATCAGGTCAAGCTCAACTCTGAAAAATTTCCATCAACTCCCCAACCCGTATAAAAAGGCCTAAATCATAGGGTACCTATGAAAGTGCCTAAACTACTAAATCCTATAATAGGAAAGTGCACCATAAACCAAAACCCTAGGGTACCCTATGACTAGGGTACTATATGAAAGTGCCTAAACCATTAAAATCCTATAATAGTAAAGTGTACCATAAACCTAAAGTCTAGTCGGTACCCTATGAAAGTGCCTAAAATCCTAGGGTACTCTATGAAAGTGCCTAAATCACTAAAACCCTATAATAGGAAAATGCACCCTAAACCTAAACTCCAAAAAAGAGTGGCTTACCTTAGTGGTAATTAAAAAAAATAACTTACCTTAGTAGTAATTAGACATCTCTTTTCTAGACCTAGAGGTAATAATCCCATTATATTATGGTACTATAAATGCTTTTTCGGGACACCACCGCTGAATTAGCGCTTATTTCAGCTGCTTTAAGACTGCATGCGGTAGTACAGTAACTTCTACCGTTTGTACATCAAGTATTACTATCGGCAAGTGAATGTGGTAGCAGACACTTTAGCAAAGTAGCATGTAGCTAGGACTCAACGGGGTGAGTTTTGTGTACTAGTGTGCCTAGCTTTTCGGTAGCTAGTTGGAGTTTGATCAGTTAGGCACGCCCACTCCTCGTTTTGTATCATATGTACATCCTTGTAATATTGTTCAATTATCCATATTTGTGTTTACACCAAATGTACACCAGATTGTGTGAGACCTATTCGAAGTCTCACACCAATAATCAGAGAGCCACTCAATTGGTTTAGAATATTATTGTAAGGGTCTCTGTAAAAAAAATCATTCCAATATCGGTAAGAGTTTGTTTTGTCTCTACCAAGTGCCTATTTAGGGACGAAACCCGATCAATTCTTTACCGATATCCAAATGAGTTACTCCCTCCGTCCCTTTTTAAATGTGTTGCTTCGTAAATTCAACTTATTAAAGAAACATCATTATTACACCTTTCACATCAACTTTTTCACTTGCCACATCAACTTTTACATTCACTTTCCGAAATTGTCCTCCACCTTTATGCATTAACTTTTTACCTACTAACTTTTTAAAAGGGCAAAATGATAATTCTACAAACTTTTACCCATTAACTTTTCAAAACATACACTTATTTTTATCCAAAACTAAAAAACATCAATTTTTTTAAAAAAGGGACGGAGGGAGTATTTTTTAGGAACTTTTAAATGGTCCGATCATTTATGTGAGACTCACCTCACCATATGGTGATTTTTTTTTTTGCAAAATACTATATGGATAACCTAGTGTAAAAACACAAAACTCCACTGAAATTAAAGCAAGGGGTGATGCGACTTCCCCTGAGTGTGATTTTTCACAGTGTAGCTGTCTAACCAAAGAGAAAAAGGAGTTGTTGGCTCATTTCTTGATCCTCATCAATTTTTATTTTTGGAAAATTGACTCATCAATTTTATGATTGGTAGATTGGTTGGGGCTGAATTTCATGTCATAGAAATAAAGAGACAAGTGATCGTGTCATCTCAACTGGCTTCACAAGGATTGGTCCCCAGGCCATGTCAGACATCACTACTTTTGTGTCCTTTTAATTTGTTTCCTAGTGTTTGTTTTTTTCCCTTTTTTTTTTTTCTCTAGTTCTTTCTAGAGGTAGATTGGGATTGATTCATATGGGATAATGATACGGGTACAGAAAAAAGGGAACCGAAAATGTATCGATCGCGTTCGGGGACCCACTTTTGGGTCCCACAAGAGTTCTTAAAACATTTTTCCGAGGGGCCCCACAAAATTTTAGTTCAATCGGACGGTTGGAAGTGCTCGAACCAAAGTCTCACCGTTTGAATCAAAAATACATTTTCTGTGCTCCCCGTTCTGTACGGGTAGCACTGTTCGATTCATATGTGTAAAACTATTTACAGTTGTAAGAAACCTCCAGCCAAACTCAGATCCTCTGTGCCGAAAAATTCTTGTGCCTATGTGCCGAGGGGTTTTTCGGCTGTTGGATAACCCAGAAATATTAAAACATAAAAACAAAAATCACAATCCAACGGCCCAAAACCCCTCGGCACAGAGGCACATGGGTTTTGGACACAAAAGATCTGGGATGCCTCCGGCCAAAGCCAAAAAAAAAAATCGCTTCGAGGTCATTTCGCACCTCTCTAATCGCAGGCCAAAGCTGGAGCAAAGAAGTAGCTCGGCTATTTCTTGGCCAAATTTGACAGGGAGAATAGCCCTGGCCATTTTTTCCGATAATTGGGATTGAAATTGATTATATCCCTGTCATATGGGAGTGATCCAATGGCTACAAAATCAAATTGGCCAAAAAAAATAGGTTTGGTACCTTGGAGCAATTTTGACAAAATTTGGCAAAATCACTATGGGAAACCAAAAAATAGTTTTGGTTTCCATAAAATGGCTTCAACCACTAGAGATGCTCTAAATAAATTAAATATGAAGGGGTTCTAACAGGAGTTGCTGTGAGTCTGTGACCTAAATAAATTAAATATGAAGGGGTTCTAACAGGAGTTGCTGTGAGTCTGTGACCCTAAAATTGATTTTACCCTGACCACAAAAATAGGTTCCTAATTATTTTTGGCCTTGCTATTCTTCTTGGCTTGTTCTTTTGATTGTTTTTTTTTTCAAGGTTTTTCTCCTTGATTCGTTGGGCTTGTTCCTTAATAAAAGAACCAGTTCCCAAAAAAAAAAAAAAAGTTCCGAATTATTTAGTTTGTAGAGCATGACGGGTAGAACATCCATGAATTTTTTTAAATTAATCGGATATCCATCAACAATCCAGTGATCGAACTACATAGTACTTGCTAAAATTTGAATGATGAACACGATTTTGGAAATATACTTTCAAATTTATTTCATTGATCATTTGCTATTGAGGTCCAACTAACTTTTTGCAAGCTAATGTTCTTCTCGTCGAGCTCTACCTAATGAACAATGCAAATCAAATTTGATTTTGGATGAACCTTATTTTAAAGGCACATGCAACAGTTTGTTGCACAAGACCCTCATTTCCATAAATCTCTCACTACTTTCTAAGTTGAACAAAGTTGATTGGCCAATATTTCAACCGATGGCACATGAAGAAAGTTGTCAATATGTGTTACATATTCAAATTCTAATCATTCAAGTTCTCAAAAAAATAAAATGAAAATCTAATCATTCAACTCATTCCTATTTTCCCTTGTCACTTGCTTTATTCATGCTGTGTGGGCCTTTAATTTTTCACTTTCAACTTGAAACATGGGGTATACCAAAACAATGGGACTCTATCCAACTCAGAAGGACAAGCATAATAGTGTAATTACACAAGAGAATCATAAGGCAATCAACCAAGGAAAGCCGCGAGGGTTTTCTCTCCACATAATTGATTAAGTTAAATTCTTGGGGTGAAGTAGTAAGAAAGTAGTAATTTTTTGTAAATCTCCTAGTCCTGACACGAACTATGTGCTTTTGACCGGACCATAGAGAGAATTAATCGGGGTGCACGTAAACTGACCCGAATATCTCTAACCATCGGAAAAAATAAAAACCAACAAAGGACAAAAAAAAATAAAAAAATTACTGTGTAGCTATACAGGACCACATGAATTGGGTTGTTTGAGAGTAGGCCCACCAACTTATTATCACTCCAACTTTTATCCCAAATTGATGTAGCAGGACAATTTATTTCCTTCAAACACTACCACCTAATTTGCCACTTTATTAAGTCTCCATTTACATCATTAGATAAGGGGTAGGGGTGAACCCTAGGTACGGGAGCCCCAATGGTTATGCCGCTTGGTTGGTGGTTTGCTTTCTCACATGATTAGGGTTTGGTTTTTATGATCAGACGCAAAGAAAGACTTAATTTCATAAATAAATCCTCTAGCTCCCATGCGTTAATGGCGTCTTTTGGCTGGAGAGGAAGATTAATCGAGGTGCGTGTGATTTGGCAACACGACCGTCAAACATAAAAAAAAAAAAAAAAAAGATAAGGGGTAGGGGTAGGGGTGAAACCTAGCTGGAGGACCAAACCAGAAATATTATTTTCACCCAGAAGCTTTGCATCTGATGCTACTAAAAGGCTCACATAGGGTTTTCTTTAGTGGCAAATTACACCTAGCCTTAGATTTCCTCTTTGACCGGTTACACTGAAAGTAGTCTAGAACTGAAAACCAAAACCCCTATGATAGAGCACCTTGCATGGAGAAATCAGAAAGGGCTAAACCATATTGACATAGACACCCTTCTAGTCAGATGCTTTAGTTTTGAAAGAGAGTGGCAAAACTGGAATTTTATAATTCACAGCTAGTAGTCCACGACTAATTACTTCTGTCGTTGTCACAACTTTGCGAGAAACTCTAAAGCTAAATGTATGACCAAGAGAAATGTGACGTGAATCCTAGCCGGACAGAGTCTGGTTTTTAAAAATCGGTACTCTATGAGTATCTTTTTTTGGAAATCAATAATAAGTCCGGGTCCACTTTATCATCCTTTATATTGGTTGTGTTTTCGGATCAAACCTATGCAAGCAAAGTATAAATTTTCAATTAGCTGGTGACTGGTGTTGATACTTGGACTGAAGTTGGGTCAAATAACAACCCAAATTCTTACAAGGCTGACTCCATTGCTTATTGGGCTGCAAGCTATCCTCTCCATTGGGCCTCCAATTTTATTTTGGTTGTCCAGCCCAGTTTGAGCCCAATAACAAAACCTTACGACTGGGTGGTGGGTAATGTTTAGGCCTTTTTTGGTTAAGGTTTTTTTTTTTTTTTGCCGGACGATATACATTAGCCACCCACAATTCGTTAAATAAAACTTGAAAGGAGGCAATTAGAGGCCCAAAGCCCTCGTGTCTGGACAAGTCTTTTGGAAGGCAAAAATCTGATTATTGATGGTGTCCAATGGAACGTGGGTAATGGGGAATCAATTCAATTCTGGAACGATAATTGGGTGCCTAGCATTCCCGGAGGCATGGTCTCACCTCTTCATGCCAACTTTTGCGAAAAATCTATGGTCTCAAAGTTCATCAATCCTATTACGCGAAGATGGGATGAGGATCAGCTTAAGCTATGCATTTTAAACAGCCAAGTTCAAGAGGTGTGCAAAGTCCCTATGAGCATGTCAGGGTCAAGTGATAAGCTCATTTGGAAGGATACGAAATCTAGTGTCTACATGGTCAAATTTGGATATGCTCATCAAAGGATCAAGGACCATAGAGTTAAGGTTTCTAAACCCTATTGTTCTTTCACTCCCTCTTCTTCTATATGGAAGAAATTCTGGACTACCCCTACTTTACCTAAGAATCGCATTTTTATGTGGAAAAGTGATAAAGAATCGGATAGCTTGCAAAGCCAACCTTGTGAGGAGAAAATGTGGAACTAATCCGATATGTCACATTTGTGAGTCTGCCAACGAAACGATGGAACACCTTCTTTTCCAGTGTCCTTGGAGTAAGGCTGTGTGGTTTTGGAGCAATAAGGCTTATTGGGTGTTTCATAAGTTGTAGCGTGGACAAGTGGATGGAGGACCTGTTATGTTGAGAATTGGCTAAGCCAACAAGAAAAGAAGACTTAGGCGAGATTCTTCAAATTTGTTGGGCCATATGGAAAGCTAGGAACAACTTTGTATTCAATAACGGTCCCCTTAAGCCTGAGGAAGTGATCGAACAAGCTCTAAGGGCAAATAGGGATTATCTCTTTGTTGTATGTTTGGGTACAAACAACAATTCCCAAAACAAGTAAGGTGTTGGTCACGTCTCCTCTTGCAATTGCAGCATGGGGACTTTGCATAGCATGTGTTATGGCAAAGGAAAAGATATTGATCGGGCCATTATTTAATCAAACAGTAAAAACTTGGTGGATTTGCTTGTCAAAACAAACTTGCAATGTCCTTGGGAGATTGCGGCTATGGTTGAGGATATTAGAGCCCGTTTGGATGGCGTATTAGTTTTGGGGGGATTAAATAGTAAGGGGGATAAAATAGTCGGGGTGATTAAATAAGAATGATGGACCCACGTTGATGTGACAGTTAAGAAGGGGGATAAAATAGTATGTGGTTTGGATGGATGATTAAATAGGGGAGATAAAGATGGTGGATGATGTAAAAACCTTTCAAAAGACTATTTTGCCTTTGTGAATGTCCATTTTAGATTATGTATTTAAATTATTAGATAAATACAAAAATTAATTGTTTTGCTATATTTGTCAACAATTAAGTTTCAATACTTCATTTGACTATATTATCATATAAATTAAGAATATTAAATATTGAAAGTTTTTTTTTCCCCTCTTTCTAATAGACTACTCCATACCAATACACTTTTTTCCTTTTAACGGATCCATACCACACTTTTTTTTTTTTTTTTTTGAACTAGAAGACAACTTTTATAAATCAACTTGCCTCAACAAAGGCATCACAGTTACATAAACTAGAAAGTAAAGGAGGGAAATTGGAAACCCAATTAGATGGGAGAGAGCCCTTAAGGCTTTGAGAGGCGACCCAGTGGGCGACTTTGTTGCAAGACCTGGGAATCCACTCAAAGGAACAATTAACAATCCGAGAGTGAATTTTAATATCCTCAACAATAGTAGAGCAGTCCCATGGTGGCACATTTTCAATTGAGCAAAGTTTGATGATCCTCTGATTGTCACTCTCAATAGAAGCCAAGTGGTGATAGGAGGGCAAGACCAATGAAAGAGCCAATCTGACTGCCAAGGCCTCTCCTTGGAGTGATGAAGTAGTGCGAACAGCCGCAGTCCGACCATCCAGAATTTCACCTCTGTGGTTACGAAGAACCGCATCAATGGACGCCTTTGTGCTCCCTTGTGCAATAGCCACGTCACAATTGATTTTAACCTTGCCGTCTAGTGGAGGAACCCAAGACTCAACTTTGCTCAAGGTTGTATCCCCAGCGCTGTTGGTTTCCGTCTTCATCATGTATTTCTGAAATTCCTTCCAACTGTAAGAGGCCCTATCAATCACCGCACGAGGATCAACTGGCACACCATTAAAAATCCAATCATTCCTAGCTTTCCAAATTTGTCAACTGAGCCCAACACATTTACTCATGAAATCACGACCCTCTATAGCTGAATTAAAGTGTTCCATAATGGATATGGTCCACTTCATGACAGATGAGAGTGCCAAAGAATCCACCTTGTACGTTAAGCTGCTACCAAACCAAGTAGCTAAAGTCCAATCACATCTGAACATGATATGTTCCACCGATTCTGGCTCTTTATGGCAGATTGGACACAAAGGAGAGGGATTACATTTACGGCGATAAAGGTTCTCCTTTGTGGCCAACAAATTACAACAAGCTCGCCACCAGAAATGCTTCAATTTTGGAGGGACATTTAGACTCCAAATGAATTTCCACACACTAGCAGGGGGTTGGAATGAAGAGGAAGCTTGGGTTGGGAGTGAATCCGTGACTGCAGCTATTGCTAAGTGATACCCCGATTTCACCGAATATATACCATTCGCATTGGGATGCCAAACCAGGAAATCCTGTTTACCTGAGTGGGATATGGGAATACTAAGAATCACATCAGCTTCTTCTTGGGTGACAACGGCTCTCACTACCTCCTCCTTCCAAGACTTGGTTCTTTCGTCAATGGCGTCGCTAACCCACTGAATCGAGCAATCTATTAAGTTTATCACAGAACTTCTTGGGGAGGAGAAAGCAAGCCATAGCATAGGATGGAATAGCTTGGATAACATATTTGATCATCACTTCCTTCTCGGCTTGGTTCAATTGTTTTTGTTTCCATCCTTGGAGCTTGAGGATAGTTTTTTCCAAAAGAAAGTTATATGCTTCCATCTTGGAGCGACCTAGGAAGGCAGGAAGCCCCAGGTACTTAACAGATTTACTCAACAGGGGCATCCCAATAACTCCACACAGATTCTTAGCAAGCTCTTGCGGAGTGTTTGAGGAGAAGCAAATACCAGATTTACTGAAGTTGATAAGTTGTCCTGAGGCAGTGTTGTAGACCTCCAAAATTCTCAAAGCATGATCACACTCCCTTTGGTTTGCATTGAGAAACAAGATAGCGTCGTCCGCAAAAAATAGATGAGAGAGAGGTGGACAAGTGGGTTTGAATTTGATACCTGGGATTCTGAGGTCTGCAACTTCCTTTGATATAAGTCTAGACAAGACATCAATGACCAAAAGGAATAAATAGGGTAAGAGGGGGTCTCCTTGACGGAGACCCCGAGATGGGTTAACCGTGGCACGCTTTTCTCCGTTGGCAAAGATCTGGAATCTGACCGTTGTAACGCACTGCATAACCCAATGTATCCAAGTTTCATGAAATCCCAGCTTAACCATCACCTCTTGTAAGAAGTCCCACTCAACTCTGTCATAGGCCTTATTGAAATCCAAGGAAATCGCCATGTGGGTCTGACCCCCCCTCCGATTAATTCTCATATGATGAAAGGCTTCGTGCGCAATCATGATGTTATCTTGGATAAGACGGCCGGGCACAAAGGCAGATTGTTGGGGGGAAATAACCTTGTCCAGAATAAGTTTGAGCCTGTTGGAGGACTTTGGTGATGATTTTGAGACTAAGATTGCATAGAGAGATAGGACGGTATTGGGAGAGAGACTCCGGTGCTGGGATTTTGGGAATGAGAACAAGATTCGTGACATTAAGCTCTTTTAGGATAAATTTTGTCTCAAAAAAACTCTTTACCGCAGTGATAGTTGTATCCTTCACAATTCCCCAATAGGTTTGGTAAAAAAAGCCGGGAAAACCATCAGGGCCAGGGGCTTTGAGGGCCCCCAGCTGGAACAAAGCTCTTTCAATCTCCTACTCTGAGACCGGTCGAATTAGATCAAGATTCATAGCAGGTGTAATGCACTGTGGAACCACATCCAGAGCCTCAACCATGTTTCGTTGCCTGTTAGAGCGAAACAAATCAGAAAAATATCCCCCCAAATGGTGATTAATGTCCTCTTCCAAACTAAGCCATTCCCCATCGTTATCCTTTAGTCTGATAAGCTGGTTTCTCTGTCTTCGTTGTATAACTGTGGCATGGAAAAATGAAGTGTTTCTATCCCCATAGTTCAACCACCGAATTCTTGACCTTTGATGAAAATACATCTCCTCTCTGTCCAAAAGGATCTCAATCTCCTCTTTGATTTGCCTTTGCTAGATATCTGTATTAGGAGAGGGAGGGGATGCTTGGATGACAGCCAGGCTGTTTTTCAGAGAGGCCAGCTTGAGCTTGTTATTACCAAATTCCATTTTGCTCCAACCTACCAGGCTATAGCGACAAGCCTTAAGTTTCTGGATAAGCTTGAACGTTTTAGACCCAGCAGGAGAGCAATCCCAAGCTGATGTGATCACGTCTTGACATCCTTGGTGTGTTGACCACATAGACTCAAACTTGAATAATCTCGGGATTTTCTTCAAGGGGACACACAGATTAATGATTAAAGGACAATGATCAGATCCCAAAATTACTTCATGGAACACTTGAGCTTTAGAAAATTTCTTTCTCCACTCCACATTAGCCATAGCCCTATCCAATCTTTCACGGATATTAGCCTCTCCTTCTTGGTTATTCATCCAAGTGAAGGCATTCCCTTTAAACTCCAAATCCAACAAAGCGCATTCAGAGATGATCTTTTGGAATCCTTCAATACGGCTTCTACTACAACCATTACCCCCTTGTTTCTCCCAAGCCGAGCCAACTTCATTGAAGTCCCCTATGCAAAGCCAAGGGAGTTTATTTTCCTTAGCCATTTTGACAAAGGAACTCCAAAAAACTGTTCTCTCGCTACGAGTGGGAGGGTGCGTAAACAAACGTAGTAACCCAGGTGAAACTGTGGAATTTTGAAGACATAACAGCTCTAAACTATTTTTGGATTTTTTTCGAATATCAATATCAACATCATCTGTCCACCAAAGCGCTAAGCCTCCAGAAGTGCCCTCTGGATTGACGTAGCTTTTATTCGGGAAATGGAGGCTTCTCCGGATTTTTTCAAGCACAAGTTGCTTGTTTTTGGTTTCCATGAGAAAGACCACCATAGGACGATGGGTCGAGCACAACCCTTGGAGGATCTGGAATGTCAGGGGACGCCCCAACCCCTGCACATTCCAGCTGAGCATCAACATGACAACATTGACCTTGTGGCTGTTTGGGGTCAGCCACCACCACCCTTTCAACAGTTGAGGAGGGATCAAACTCTGCCATATGACTATCCCTATCCAGGGGAGTATAGGGGAGGATTTGCACATCAAATAGGTTGAGGTCAGAAACTGTATTTTTGGGATGCAGGGATCCATACGAGTTTCTGGAATTTTTGGATCGAGGAGGGATCCATACCACACTTGCCACGCACTTGCAACACCTTGGACTCCCTACACTTGGCACACCGAATAAATTCCCTCATTTACACAGTACTTCGTTGTTTACAAGGAAAATAATCGGTTCATCTTCCCCATTTCATTTTCCCCACTTTCCGTCCATTCATCCCCTCGATTTCTCTTTCTCCAGTGGTGGTTACAGATTCCGGCGGGTTTCAGGCGCTCGCAAATCTCGTGGCTACGGATTCCGGTAAGATATTGTGTGAGTTTTGTTCAAGATACAGTACGATTTATGTTCTTCTAATGCACCAGAGCCTTTTTCTTCTTCTTCTATTGGGTCCAGAAATTGGGAATTAGAGAGGGTAGGGTGGTAAAATTGGGGTTGATATCAGCCATGACTAAACATAAGCACCCCCCAGGTGCTTATAATTAGTCAGGCTTCCCCCTGACTATCGGAGAAGCTGGATGAGACATCAAGGACAGAAAAAATGGTGCCCAAACGGTGGATATGGAGGACAACCACGACTAAATAACCCAACTCAGTCATCCCTCTTCTAAATACACCATCCAAACGAGCCCTTAGAGTTTGGGCATCTAGGCGGCGGTGGACTTTTAGTTGGTGTAGGAGAGAATGTAATAGAGCCGCACATTGGATAACTTCTAATTGTCTAGATAGGCGTTCTTTTTTCCATACAGGTTGCCTTCCCCCATGCTTGAGTCTATTTTGTCCAAAGATTTGTCTTAGTTCTTCTTTAATACTCCTATTACTCGATGTTTAAAATAAAAAAAAAACTTCGGAAGGTACTAACATTTATGCACACGTGGCGCGGCTAAGTTGCTTTGGTTTGCGTGAGAGGAATCACTTCGCCCCATTTTCCCCCAACCACACCGAACCGAAAAATGTACGATTAGCAATCTGTGGCCAAGTATAAAATTCTAGGGTTTTCTTTGTAATCGTCGCCTCATTTTATCCATTTCCTAGATCAGAACCAGCTCAAAGTAGAGCAGGTACCCTTCTCTCTCTCTCTCTTGCTCTCGTTTGTATCAATGTTTGCTGTTTTTTTGCTCAATTTGGATGCTTAAACATGATGATATGTTTTGAGGCCTAGTGAATAATCAATCACTCTTGAAAGAGTATTTGGATGTCCGATCCACACACCGGGATTGAATCAATTTACGCAATTGCTTTTCTGGGCTTCTACCAATTGCTTGCCCTGCACCTGTATATATCTGCAACATATATGTTATTTGTGTATTTGGTAGAAGTTGGATATGTTGGACAATTGAACTGCTAATTATGTAAGGGTTTTGCTAATATTCATTAAATGATAACAATTCAACCCCACTTATGTAGGAAGTCGTAAAAGCAATAAATAGGATAGGCAATATTGGACCAAGAGAAGAACTTGTTCTGGGTTAGACCAAATTACCCTTTTACTTTTCCCTTCGTGTTATCTTTTCGATTGCCTTTATTTTTTTTTTGGCCCTTCCAACTCCTACGGATTCATCATATTGGCAACAAAAGTGGTATACGAGAGGGTGAGCAATTGTTTCCTCCGTTAAACTACAAGCAAGAAGAAAACGAAAATAGGGAGGCCATGAAGCTTGGGAAAACAAAAGGTATTCAGCATTGTAGCGCCTTTTTTTTTTTTTGAGAAGGGACTACTTTGTCTCCCTGCAAGAAGAATAGCCCCGCTCTCTAGCGCGCATTGAGCCCACGCGAAGGGTTTGGTTATGCTCTTCAACTATATCAACGGTACTTGAACTATTTCACTCCACTTTCACTTTCATATCAGGAATGTTGACTTGCACTTGCAATTTCACTTTCCGGAATCTTTGCTCCTGGCTCATCTTCACATAGCAACTCAGAATAAGACGTTCAACTCCCTAAAATACATATAATTTGGAGACTCAGAAAAAGTGCTACAATGCTGAATACCTTTTGTTTTATCAACCAGATTGAATTAGATGTCCCCAAACCAGAAAGTTTATGGTTTGGGCTTTTTTATTGTTTGTGTATGGTGGCCTTTCTGTACCTCTTTCCTGTTTGGTCTTTACTTTTACATTGTCTCTCCTCAAAACACGTGAATGAAGTAAATTCTTTTAAACAAAAGTTTTGAAAAAAATCACGAAAAATGAAAAATAGATCAATTATCAGTTGAAATGACCTTAGTTGTAAATTATGTCTCATTCAATAGCCTTTTTTTTTTTTTTCCTCTTTATGTTTGATAAGCAAGTAATTGTCATGAATTTTTTGGTTTGGCAAACTTCCACAAACTTCTTTATCTTAAAACATTTGTCTATAATCAAATGTGAAAGCTAGGGACATTTTCGGCTGGTAATAGAAAAGTTTTATCTTTCCAAAACACAAGGTATTACTTTACCCTTGTTATTACATTCCCCATTAAAGTGGAGTGACATGAAGGAATTCTGTGTTCTTATCATGTGCCTTGAGGGTACTTTTTAACAAGACCCATAAGATAAACCTATTTATAGACGTAGGTGATCGAAACTTCCTGAGACGAACTGGGGAATTCCCGGTCTGGATATAGTACCCCTACTGTTGTTACTTTGCATTGTCGTATGAAGTAGTCGAGGATGCATTATATCGTTGGCAAGTTCTTTCTTGAAATGCTTACCTAAAAAAGAAAAAGTTCTTTCTTGAAGTTTAATTCCCCCCCCCCCCCCGCATGTTTAAGGTCTAAGAAGCATGGACATGATATAGATACATACACCCTCATAGATATGGGACACATCAATTCTAATAAATGGGGACACGGACACGGCGAGTGATACGGCAAAACTTGCATATACATAATATATAGATAGATATTTAGTTTTATTCCTTTGAACATTTAATCGGGAAATAAAACATCTTTACTACTCTTATTGTTTCCTTTTTAAATGTAAATTGATCCCGTCAATTTTTCCTCCATGTCCAATTTGAGACACGGGTGTCCCCGACGTATCCCTTGCTTAAAAAATAGTTAAATTTACTGGACACTCCCCGTGGTGTGTCCTATTCGTGTCCTCGCGTGTTTCCAGCGTGTTGTGTACTCGTGTGTCTCTGGAGTGTCCAACACAGATACAACAAGTAGTTAGGATTTAGGAGTGTCAGTGCTTGGCCTGCTTTGGGTAAAAAAACTGAACCAGTTTTTTGGTTTATTTGGGGGAAAAAAACCAGGATGCTTTGGTTGAAAGTGGGTGGTTTTTCTGAATGGATTATTGATGACATGTGCCCACTCCTATCAATCAAATAGCCCGGACAAGTAACGAAATTTACGGATGAGCCACTCATAGGCATTTGCGGGAAAGTAATGGAAGGGCAGTATGGTCATTTCGGAAAAAGTAAAGATGTGTATTGGTTTAAAAGTGAATAAACTGCCTGCTTTCATCCAAAGCAGCTGTTCTGGTTTATTGGTGAATAAACCAAAAAACCAAAAAACTGGTTTAGGTTTTTTACCCAAAGCAGGCCGAATCATAGTATAAGGTCCATGTTTATTTTGAATCTTATTCATTCACATATATGTTCATGGGCAGAAAGAGAGTGTTGTTCCCAGATTCTGAGGAGTAGATCCATATTTGCACTAGTTTCGGGGCTATTAATTGTCCAAAAGTAGCACTTTTTCCATTGATTGAGGAGTCATATGCTTAAATTTCCTGTTGGAGGGACGCTTTTCTCATTGTTATAATCTATGGTCTTTGTTTACTCAGGTGACGGTGAAAGCTACAGGGAGGCCTAAAATGAGTAAACTAAACTCTTCAAGCTCTGAGTTGGACTTGGATAGGCCCAATATCGAAGATTATCTCCCTTATGGATCCATTCAAGAACCTCACGGCAAGCTTCGCCTGTAATTCTCTCTCTCTCTCTCTCTCTCTCTCTCTCTCTCTCTCTCTCTCTCTCTCTCTCTCTCTCTCTCTCTCTCCCTCCTTTGTTTTGCATGCCTATACATATAAACATACGTTTTGATCAGGCGTGATTTACTTGACATTTCCCCAACTTTGACAGAAGCGGCTGGCGCCATCGTTGATGTAAGTTTTTTTATGTTTCTTGGCACAATATCTATCTTTCTACTTCCTTAATTCATTTTTTTGTTTGTCCCATTTCTATTTGATTGTGCTAATTTTCCCACAAATTGATGTTTATATCTCACTTTAATTGGTAAATTCATATAATAATAGTAGAATGATGAAGTGACTTGCATTTAGAAGCAGTATTGTGGGATGCTCCCTTACCATTATATATTTACGGCCTATAGCTTCAGCAGCACATCGTTGGCCCCAATATTGTTAAGTTCGCTGTCATTTTAATTGCAGATTTTTTGTTTATTGTAAGTTCCTTTTGCATATTTATTTTTCCTTTGACTTCTATTCGCTTGGTCCTTGCAGTATTATAATTGTCACTGATAAGCTTATAATGCAATGTTTCCCTTTTGACTCTGTTAAACTTCCTTGATTATTGAGCAGGACTCTTTTACTCGCTGTTTCAAGTCAATTCCTCCAGAACCGTGGAACTGGAATGTGTATTTGTTTCCTCTCTGGTGTTTAGGAGTGGGAGTTAGATATCTGATTCTTTTCCCACTAAGGTTAGCTCTTCCACTGTTGAATAGAAAATTGAATTCCTTTCCAATCTTATTGCTTTCGGAAGTTTTTTCTTTAAAGAAACAAAGAGAAAATTGTACAGAGAAGCCTATTGCAAAAGTGGTATCCCTCTGGCATTGGGTTCAAAAGAGTAAATTGTCCTTCACACATCCTTGCTATATAGGTTTCTATTATGAACGA
Organism: Vaccinium myrtillus; assembly: GCA_016920895.1. Classification (NCBI taxonomy): domain Eukaryota; kingdom Viridiplantae; phylum Streptophyta; class Magnoliopsida; order Ericales; family Ericaceae; genus Vaccinium; species Vaccinium myrtillus. The sequence continues at coordinate 30,934,402 of CM029277.1, forward strand.
ATTTCTGCGAGTAAAACTACCCCCATTGGAGCTCTAATACAGTATGTTGAAGCAATATTCCTTCTTTCATGTACAATGCTTAGATATATGATGTCTTACCATGGGAAAATGTTCACGAGTCACGACATATTCTATTGTCTATTGAATATTTTCATCCTACTTTGTCATAGGTTGATAAGGCTCACTCAGATGTTGCACATTTTCTAATACCAATGTTGGTTTGCATTGTGATGGTTTTACTCTATTTTGGAATGTAGGAGATGCCAACTGTTATATAGCATCTTAAGGTTTAATGTTTTATTAGAAGTAATTTGAGGGGCCTCATATTCTCTTTGATCCTCAAGGCCCAACCTGTGAATTCGAATATCACTGAATTCTAGGGTGGGCGGAGACTTATAACTACTTTTTTGGGGGAGTGTTCCAATAAACTTGCCAGTGCTGCTTGAATGATTCTTATGTTTTGAGAAAGTTTGATATCATTTGTTTTCAGTCTTAGTTTGATTTCTACCTCAATTTCTATAATTCTATTTCACCTCTTTAAATTGGTAATGTATTAGTTCAATACAAGGAGTCCGCTTCTATATCAAAAGTGAAGTTGTCTCTACTTTTTGTGGTCTATTTTGAATTTGGCATAGGTTTAGGGTAACCTGGTGACATCACCATTCATCACAAAACAAATGACCCATCATTCTACTTGGATATTATTTTCGGAGAACAGGTGTTCAGTGAGTTGTTTTCGGTTGTGGTCTATTTTGAATTTGACATAGGGATAGGGTATCCCGGTGACACCACCATTCATCACAAACAAATGACCCAGCATTTTACTTGGATATTATTTTTGGAGACCAGGTGTTTGGGGAGTTCTTTGTGATTACATCTTATGTTTATCTTCATGAGTTTGCATTTTAATGGTTACCAATGATTTGTTAATTTACCGTCAATCATCTCTTTTTAAATATACAGGGTTCTAGTTTTGACACTCGGATGGATTGTATTTCTTTCTGCCTACTTCCCTGTGCATGTTCTTTTGAAAGGGCATGATAAGTTGAGGAAAAAGCTTGAGGTATGCTTCCTTGCTAATTAGGTTGCGCTTCCTTGCTATTGTTTTGGTCAATATTATGTTTACTCTGTGTGTGAGAGGCATTTGAAATTGTGTCTTATGACTGTGTTTGTTGATGTAGTAGGGTATTTAAATATGGCTCTGGCCTCTAGGTAGTAGAAAAAAGCAGGGAACTCAATTATTTTTTTTGAGTTTTATTGGCTATAAATTTTGGAAGAGGATTTTTTTCTCCCTTTCCCGTGTTTTACTTTTGTTTTGCTTCAGTAATTACCTATCTTGCGTACATGAAGGAAGATAACCAATTATATTTAGTTGGTGCATTAATCAAAGAGGAAAACTGCCCCAGTTTATTTTGGCAAATTTTTGTCATGTGATGCAATGTAAAATGATGCATCTAATTTTTTCTTGTGCTTTTCATAAGAGTTTGATTATGTCCTTCTATTGGACCTTCTGATGAGCATTCATTATCTTGGTATTCTCTTCTCAGAGGGGTCTGGTGGAGTTAATTTGCAGCTTTTTTGTTGCATCTTGGACTGGGGTTGTCAAGTATCATGGACCGCGCCCTAGCATGAGGCCTAAGCAGGTATTTCTTACCAAAAGCCTTGATTTTTTCAGGTTTTGGGATAAATTTATTTCAGTGTACGTATTCTGTTATCGTTTTTTAAACATGGATCTGAGTTTCCCTTGCCATGATCTGAGCAGGTGTTTGTGGCCAATCATACTTCAATGATTGACTTCATTATTTTGGAACAGATGACTGCATTTGCTGTTATTATGCAGAAGCATCCTGGATGGGTTGGTGAGTGTCTAGACTCCAGAGTTTCTCATGTCTATATTTTTGTGGATTCAGTTGTTGTCTATCTTTTTTTTTCCTCTCTCTCTCTGCATAAAACAATACAATTGATATCTCCTGAAAACTAGGGTCCGTTAAGCTTCACTTCTGTTCTTGGCAGTTATCCTTTCCATAAACTATGTGTGCCCTATATTTCACTTTCCTCATATTATCTATGGCCATAACTTACCAAAATGAATCTTATTTCTCCTCGTCCTTTTCCTTGAGTTACATTGGTCTACCTCCTTGTCTGAAGGACTTGGTGTACTGGGGTGGTGCAGTGCTATATTGGCACGCTTTTTACTCCAATGTACTGATTATGTAAAAGTATCCCTAAGATTAGGGGTCTCTTTAGAGAGGCAGTTGATTTTGCGTGATTAGAATGTCCTTATCACCATTGTAGACAACATGGACCAGCAAAAGGTTAGCTTTATTTTCCAGTTTAGCTAAATATTATGTGTACTTTTACACAGGATTGTTGCAAAGCACTATTTTGGAGAGTGTAGGATGTATCTGGTTCAATCGCTCAGAGTCCAAGGATCGTGAAGTAGTAGCAAAAAAGTATGTGTTAGTGGAAAGGACATACATTGTTTGTTATAGAATGTTATAGAGTGTTAAAAATATGACTTTTTTTTTTTCAGGTTGAGGGATCACGTTCAAGGGGCTGACAATAATCCCCTTCTTATATTCCCTGAAGGAACTTGTGTGAATAACCATTATACTGTAATGTTTAAAAAGGTACATTTGTGGAGTCATCTATTGCAGCATATATTCAGTCACACACTACAAAACAATCTACATTTGGCATCGTGTATAGAGTAGAACTGCAGAAGAGACTTTCTGTTATTGGAACTGGAAATTTACTTTGTGGCAAATTAAATTGAAGTGATTGTTTCTTCACTTGACCAGTTTTCTACTTTTCTTCATTTTCTTAGTGGTTTTATCTACTTCACTCATGCTTGTTCTTCTGTGGTTAGGGTGCATTTGAGCTTGGCTGCACTGTTTGCCCGATAGCAATCAAGTATAACAAAATTTTGTGGATGCTTTTTGGAACAGTAGAAAGTAAGAGCTCCAATTGAAAAAGCTTTTTATGTTTACAGTAGTATGACCAGCTGTGGGTGTTGGGCCGTGCATCCACTGAAGATGCATGTTCACTTGTTTGGTTATGTCCTCCACCCTTCTATCTGGACATTGCATATTCATAGACCTTGTAGTACTAACAAAACACGTCAATTTTCATATTGTATTTTCAGGCAATCCTTCACAATGCATCTATTGCAGCTTATGGCATCGTGGGCTGTTGTTTGTGATGTGTGGTACTTGGAGCCTCAAAATTTGAAGCCCGGGGAGACACCAATTGAATTTGCCGAGAGGTGATTAATCTTTTCCGGTTTTTGCCCTTTTGTCCATTTGTTAATGTCCAGTTACTATTATTTACAGTCAATGGTATGTTTTAAGAGCTGTCAGAAATAGAGTCAGCTTCTCATTGAAAATGGATGCTCCTTTTCAGGGTCAGGGACATTATTTCCGTTCGAGCAGGTCTCAAGAAGGTTCCCTGGGATGGATATTTGAAATACTCTCGTCCTAGCCCCAAGCACAGAGAGAGGAAGTAAGTATCTCCTTGTGCTTTATTCATTCCGAGTGATCTTTTTTGGAGCAATCATGTATTCTCGCCCTCTCTCTCTTGTATCACTTCTAGTCCTAAAAAAAAATTCATAGCTTATGAGCTTATATTGGTGGACTAGATTGTTAGGTGTAAATGCCTACACTAAGTTTTTCAAGTTGCCTTCTAAGTTCGACTTTAAATCACGCTGTTTGTTCTCTGTCTGTTGAAGTCGGATGTTGATATAGCTCCAATAGACTCCACGTGCATCCATAAAGTTATCGCATATAGCCAGTTGAAGAAAACCATGTCGTAGTGTGTTTTTGTTTCTTCTATGTCTGATCTGAGGTTAAAAAGTATGGTGTACCCCGAAACAATTCTGGATTCAGTTTGATGGTAGATGAGAACATTGCGCCAGTTAAACACGAATCACATGATTGTGGCTGACTATCCTAGATGCATCATTGCCAACTTGAGTAAGAAGAATCCCTGTTCTCATGTTGTCAGCAACATTGTATTTTTAATGTTTTGAATGAGAGATTTCAATGCAGTCCTGTTAATTGTTAAGATTCAGAACACCTCTGTTCTGAAGGAAGAGAAAGCAAAGTGCTTTTTACCACACTAGGTTTTTTTTTATTAAATAGAGATACTACACCAAGATACGAGAAGTACGAAAGTGTTGCATATTTACAAGATGAGGAGCGACGGAGCCAGCACTTTCATACAGCAAACACTAGATAGGATGCTTGGCGGGATACTAGCTACAACAAAAACCACGTTACTCAATAGCTGCCTGCTTGGCCAAAACATCATCCATTAGATTGGCTTTGGAGGAGGAAAAAGAAAGCTTCGAACTAACGAACTTAACCACTCAAAGTTTATCATGTGAAACTATGCAGTACTGATTAAATGGTAGCTTCTGATTTCATACTTGCTTTTCATGATCCTTTGTGTAGTTATTATAAGGATATTTTATTTCAATAAAATTACATTGAAACTGAATTGTGCAGAATTTTTATCTTGCCATGAACTATTTTTCATTTGTACTAATTACTTTTTTTTATTGTAAACTATTCTGCTGACAATATCTTAGAATTTAATATGGGTTTTATCTTGGATCTGATGTTATGCTTCCTTCTGTATTTTTTTTTTTTTGGTGAAAAGGATAGCTTAGCACTTTGGTTATTGTGATTTGTGCAGGCAACAAAGTTTTGCAGAATCAGTGCTCCGGCGCTTGGAGGAAAAATGAGACGTTCTTTGTTTCTTCTTAGTTAATCACAAGTATCCCCGGTTAGCCATCTCAAAAGTACAAGGTTACTGCCCTTCACCCATTCTCTCTCTACTGGAATAAAAATTTGTCTGAGATACCGCAGGATTAGTTGATGAGACTCTGGAACAATTGCTGGCTAGTTGCTTCCCTCGGCTTCACTGAAATGCCGCATGTAAATTTTTTCCTGAAATTGTGCTAGTTTTTTGTTCTCAATATGGTTTTGCTAATGTTACATTCAATTAGGTTAGTTAACTTGTTTGCATTTTATGTTGTTCTTGCCGGGGCTTTACAATCTTATATTTGAACTAAAGACTTGTACTCGCGCAGTTTCTTTGGTTTTCGTTTGGATCATGATTTGCGAAGAGGTTTATTGACGGAAAAGGAAAATGTGTAGAAGTAACATACTACTAGTATGATACTAGGATAAAATGGGGATGAATTAATATATCTGTTTTAAACATGAACCGAATCGTTTGTGAACTGTTTAAAACTCGATTTGGTAATAACTCGTGCAGTTTTGATTCGGTGAACCTATGGACTAGTTTGTTTTATTTACTACTAATAATACCACACACCTCGACTTAGGAGTTTACTTCCTACTAAATTCTTAAATTCAAAATTTTACAAATGTTCTCAATTTTTTGGGGGCGAGTTCATACAGAGTTTGGCTTCTGCGTTGCTTTAGTTTTAAATGGGGTATAAATGGGCCCCAAGTAGTGGACGATGGGATCGGTACCCTATAACTCGTCGAGGTGCTCGTAAATTGATTCGAACATCTGATTATAAAAAAATAATAATAATAACACCACCATACACCTCACGGTATAATAAATCTCAGGCTTTGTAGAATTTTATATCCAAATCACATTTATTCTTACTCGTACAAATACTAATTAATCACTTAATATGTGATCCCCTTGTGAATATGCCATGTCACATTTAATTCTCAAATGGATTCTCTCCCCATGCATTACTATTTCCTCTATTCTCTTCTTGTCCCAAACTCCACACAGTTTAATTAGCAACTCCGCGTAGCGGAATTACTCTATCAGTCTAAAATTGCTCGTTTTTTTGGCGAACGTATGTAGTATTTTTTTAAAAATGTCTACACCAATTTGGAGATTTCATTTTTTTTTTTTTATAAATGGATATCCAGGCCAACATAACCAACATAAACTAGAATAAAACTGAGCCATCCAGATTCTCATAAGAAAATCTGCAATTCAAAAGAAATTGCAACAGAGAGCCAATGTAAAGTCAAAGAAAAATTTGAACTGGAAAATCTAGCTCTCGCTCAGGGAAGAATTCATGTTTCTTTCCTTCACCTAATCTTGCTCTCGTCGAAAATTTAAACTCTCTTTTAGGACAGACAAAATTGATCCTATGATGGTGTTTTACCAAGGGTATAAACCTGATACAAGGAAATATGGTTCACAAAACATCTTAAGAATTCGCAGGAGAAAAACCAGAGCATCAGCTGATGATCATCTTGTTAAGGAAATCAGCTTGTTCGGGAAAGTACTCCAGCAGTTCATCCTTTGTCACCCAAACAAAATCATCACACTTTCCAATCTTGAATTTGTTGGTTGCAATCACTTGAGATTTGAAGAAGAAGCGCTGCCGAAATCATAAGATTTAACTAATATACTCACAGAGTTTAGATTATAAAAAATGCCTAGATTGCTCAATATAAAGCATGAACACCCAAATTATAAGCCTCTTAGTTCGAAGAAATAACAAACCACATTGACTCCATACCTTAAAAGATTGAAGATCTGGTGTATTATCTGTGGGCTGTATGACCATGTGGCCCATTGGAGCATTTCCGACGAAATATGTGTTGGAAAGGTCGCCAATCACAGATTTTAATGCAGTCTCCGCACACTGCAAACATTTCTACATCCTTATATTTCACGAAGAAGGATGGGGAGAGGTAATAAATAAGTATGCAGAAACTCTCACCTTGCGCAATGTCTCTTCTGACTCGTATACCTTTTCTGGAAAATGCCACAGAGACTTCCCATCTGGAGCCGCAATTGTCTTACCGTAGAGAAGAAGATAAAGCCTTCTGTCAAGTGCTCTCTGTAATGACCTTTGGGATATGGAGGCAGAAGAAAAACATTCATCAAAAAGATTTAAAGACCATATGGAGAGATAGAGCATTAGCAAAAGACGAAAGAAGTTCAAAATAAAAATTGCCAAAGCTCACAGGCCCATAGCTCAAGATGATGGACCATATGAAGAAGATAAACAAAAGGTAATATGCAAAAATATAACGGTGCTCAAGGATCACGTCCTCTTCAAATCTATTTAAAGAGGAGCAATAACATCTTCTCAATTAGCAAAGAATTGGTAATCCTAACCACCACCACCAACACACCCCTCCAAAAGTAAAATAATTCGAAGTTCATGTAAACTATAAAATTTGTGTACCGTTTATCATTAGTTTTGTCAGCTTCAGTGACCCGAGGAGCTGGTACATAGTCCATTTGGTAATCACCTTTGCCCCTGTTTGCAACATAGATGTAACACAATAACAGGGACAGCTTAAAGCACACATAGACACAGACTTGACTTTAAGATCGATCAGTTTCTGGAATATTTAACTGAATCAGATTTCACCTTTGATACATAATTTAATCAAAGCTTAACCTTATATGCTTCAAGTTTCCGATAGCAACTCAATGAGTTAAGACCTAGAGGCGATCCAGCAGGACAGAAAACAATTAACAAACTTTACCTAGCATCAGACTTTTTCAAGAATTCATCTGGATATGCCCGTCGATATTGCTGTCTCCAACGGAACCTAAAAACATTCAGACAAATAAAATAGCAAGTAGATAAAAAACCAAAAGCTTAAAAATAAATGTAAAACAACTGACCATATATCCATCTCCACCAACCATAGTAACTGAGGCAAATTACAATCTTAATAGTTCCCAGATAATGCGAGGGAGAAAATGAAATTTCTAATATCCATTGTCTTCCAAAAGGACAAGTAAAAACTCAACTGAACTCAAACCGCTTTGGTTACGCCAAGTGGGTGTTTGTTGCAGCTGAACTTATGATAAAAGCTGATTAGTGCAAAGCAGAAACAAATCAAGTTCTGAAAAATCAGTTTTCTTTTAGCATTTTGTAGGTTGTTTTTGGTCCATAAGTCGAAAGTATGAAGTGAGCCAAACAGAATGGCAAAGATTCAGATAGAAAAAAAAAAAAAAAAAAGCTGTAGACAACAAGCACTCCTCAAGCAAAGAAACATTCATCCCTGTTTGGGAGCCTACTAAAGGATCATAAATTATGCATTTTTCAATAAGAATCTGGGAGCCACATCTATAATTCATTCTATCAAAATGCATTATCTGAATGAACTAAAGAATGCAGAATCCAAAAATCAAGCTTTTTGGGACTTTTGGGACACACTCACAAAACTATTTGTAAAATCTACTCGGGCGTGTTTGATAGAAGGTTTCGTTTTGGTGGGATTGAGATGAGGTGGGATTGGTAATGAGGTTGGATTATTAATGAGGATATGAATCCTTCCACCATGTTTGTTTTGCACAGGATTAGACTATGGGATTGTCATTAACATGTTTGTTTCCAATTTTACCCTTACAATGAAAACACCTTTTTGATTATTTTCCACTCGCTTTTCATATCAAACAATCTGTTATGCAGAAAAATAATTACCTACATTACCATCCAAATACCCACCATTTGAAACCAAAAATGAAGGAATGGAGACGAGTGAGACCCATTTGTTGGCTTTTATGTTGGGATAGTTGCATAATAGTACGAGAAAACAACAAAATCGCAAACCCAATCTTATTTGAACCTAAACCATCAATTATTTGAATCAAAGTAACACTTGACTTTAAAACCTACAAAACGAAAACCAAATATACCACCACATAATCGAGTAAAGAGGGAAAAACTACTGCTGTTCTCAAAGAACAAAGTCGCCGGAATTTGTTCTGATTTTTCCAGTGAGCACAGTGAACAAACAGATGGCCAAACTGATGGTTTTCTCTTGGATGATCATGATGTATATGAGTTGGGGGCAATTGGTCAATAGCTAAAAGGTGGGAGGTGACATTTGTCATTCCACATTCAAACCCATGGGATGGGATTGCTAATAAAGCACCCCCATGGGATGGCTAATCCGGTGAAATGGAGGGATTCACAGTCCCAAAGGACTAATAGTCCGGCTAGTCAAAACCAAAACAAACAAGATTTTTGAGTGTCCCACCAACTTCATTATCCAAAAATCTTGTTTGTTTTGGTTTTGACTAGCCGGACTATTAGTCCTTTGGGACTGTGAATCCCTCCATTTCACCGGATTAGCCATCCCATGGGGGGTGCTTTATTAGCAATCCCATCCCATGGGTTTGAATGTGGAATGACAAATGTCACCTCCCACCTTTTAACTATTGACCCAATTGTCTTCAATTCACATACAGCGTCATCATCCAAGAGAAAACCCACCAGTTAGGCCATCTCTTTGCTCACTGGGTTCACCAAAAAATCAGAACGAATTCCAGCAAATTTGTTCCCTAAGAACAAGAAGAATTTTTCCCTCTTTACTCGATTATGTGGTGCTATATTTGGTTTTCGTTTTGGGGGGTTTTGAAATTAAGTGTTTCTTCGCTTTCAATTAGTTTTTGATTTTTTGGGTTCAAATTTGATTGGGCTCATTCAATCGGGTGCTATTCCCATCTTGGTTTGCGATTTTGCTATTTTCTCATACATTATGCAACTATTCCAATAGAAAAGCCAACAAATGGGTCATCTCTTCCTCTTCACCCGTCTCCCTTTCTTCATTTCTTGGTTTCAAATGGTGGGTATTTGGATGCTAATGTAGGTAATCATTTTTCTGCATAACAGATTGTTTGATATGAAAAAAGAACGGAAAATAATCAAAATGGTGTTTCCATTGGAAGGGTAAAATTGGAAACAAGTAATTTTAATCCTATCCTGTTCTAGAAAAACAAACACGTTATTAACAGTCCCATAGTCTAATCCTGTGCAAAACAAACATGAAGGAAGGATTCATATCCTCATTAATAATCCCACGTCATTATCAATCTCAATCCTAATCCCACCTCAGTACCAATCCCATCAAAACGAAACCTGGTATCAAACATGCCCTATAATCCAAAACCAATTACCTACAATCCACAATCCTGAATCCAAAAAATAATGGCTCCCAAACACCCCCTCAATATTTAATGCCCCAGTCCAATCTGAAATTGTATCACCATATAGATTTCCCTATTAAATTCGCATCATGAGAAGCTCTAGTTTACCCAACAAATGAAAAAACCCAAATTCGAAAAATCGAAACTTTTTCCCAGTTTCCAAAACGTACAATAAGGAAATGGAAACTTACGAGAATTCTTGAAACGCATAAACAACGGGATCGATCTTGGGAACAACAACAGGTAGTCGCTCGAAGAGAACAGAGGCCACGATCTTATCACTGTTGGATGTGCAAAACCCTCGCGTACCTTTAAGAGATCGAGCTACCGATGTAAACGATCTCTGCATTTTTTGAAACCTAAACAAGTTCAAATCTAGTGAGAAATAGTTGGGAAAATGGTTCCTCACTCTTTGTACATATGTTTATGCGTACATATAATTTCAGAACAACTGAAATGTTGGGGCGAAGAGGAAGAAGAGAGAGTGTGCGTGGATAAATGAAGATGATGGAATAAAATAGAGAGCAGTGCGCTAGGTTTTACCAGTCAACTCGTCAAAATTTCACTAATGGGTGCTTTGGCTCGTCTTTATTCAATTTTTCTTTTTCTTTTTCCTTTTTCACTAGTAAGACAACTGCGCGCAAGGTGCACAATTTAGGCCCAATACAAAAACAATTAGGTACAAGAACAGTAGGCCATGAAGATAACAATTAATTGCAAAAGAAGCAGGACAAAATTTTACAACTGATTGACTAAGGTTATGTTTGGAAGTTGAGGAAAGAAGTGGAAAAGAAGAGAAAATTAAAAAAAATTCCTCTCATTTGTTTGGTTTCCAAATAGAAGGAGAAAGGAAAGGGAAGAGAAAGGAAAAGGAAGAGAAAATTAACTAGGAGTACTTTTTTTCTCTTCTTCTCTCTCCATGAGTGTAAATTTTCCTCTACTCTTTCACAAACCAAACAAAAGAAAAAAAACAAGTTTCTTCACCATTTCTTTCCCATTTCTCCTTTTTTATTTTCTCCTCTTTCTCTTCTCTTCCACAACTTCCAAACACAGCCTAAATACAACATGTTACATTTAGACACCTCCAGTACAAAAACAAAATAAGAGAGAACCTTGTAACAAAAAACCAAGGAAATCTTGAGCTAAATTTAACTATTACAATTCTATATATCTAAGTTCATGCATTATAGGAAAATAATTGATTAACCAAAAGCTCACGTTAAACTTTCTCATTTACGTTGTCTTCACGATTCAGGTATCGAAACTTCATAATGACTTTCAAGGGCACATCCATCACCATTCAACTCTCAATATGAATAAGGTCACCACTTGATGAGTACCAACTAATTTGCTGTTCTATTAACAATGAAAAAGCAGAAAGTTTTCAGATGTCATATGAAGGAAACTATGAGGATTCATATAAATTCAACATAATTTATATAAGTTAGTAAATTAAACCAAGAATTATTGCAAATATAACTCCTGATTTGTTAAATGTATACGCATCAAAGCAACCTCCACAAAGTGGTGTTGGGTGTTTTAGGGACCCACAACACAACTGAAGTGCACAGCAGATAATGCACATAACAAAGCGAAAAAAGTGACACGAAAGAAACAAAAAATGTTTACGTGGTTTAGCGACACCAACCTACAAGAATGATCAATCAGCCAAGGGGACTTTCTATTGGGGAAAAGTTTTTCTTTATCTTCCTAATTCTTTAGTGCTCCAGAAAGTTATCATGAAGAGTACTATAACAAGATAGAATATGAAAAATACAATGAAACCAAATATTTCACCATTGGTGTTGACTTAATTGGGTTTGCATCTGGAAAAATAGATTGATAAATGCATGTGTTTGACTGTTTATAAGTGCCTGTGCTCGTACATATGAGAGCAAAATAACAGCTTGCACTAAAGTCGTGTCATCTATTTTACCCCAGGACTGCCTAAGACACATTACCTATTCAATTCCAAAAAAAAAAAAAAATATATATATATATATATATATATATATATATCAGAAATCAAGAACACAAAGACAATATAAATTTCTTATGGGGAACTCGTAAAATATGTAAAGCAATGGATCGAAGGAAAAACAACAAAAGAAACAAAGCAAATATCCAAAAAAAAGACTCACCATAGAAACAACTATCACAAGTCACAACCATGGCCAGACCTATTTTGCACCAACACCCTTATGGCATGATACAATCACAATATCGAAAGAAATCTAGATATTGCCAAGTCATAAGGAGAAAGAACAGCACAAGCATCCAGCCATCCACAGAGGTGAAAACCCACGAAAACTCGATAACAAAAAAAAGTAAAGAAAAGAAACATATTCAAATCCCCACAATTTGAGTAAAACTCAATGTGATATAGCTTTGAGCCGAAAACTGGAGGAGCCTTTAAAGGATTTTTACATTGAATTTTGAGTTTGAGTCAATAAAAGGGTAAGGAGTGAAAATGCTCTAATACACAAAAGAATACGACATGCTTTGCATCAAAAGGGAAAAAGTACGGATTAACCACCAGTTTCGATTTAGCTTAATGAAATCACAGAAAATAAGTGACAAATAAAGATCAAAGACGTACCACTTTGAGCTCCCACGACAGCGGAAAACCCCCAACTGTAAGTGGAGCCTTCTCGAAATGCACGAACAGACAAGATTGAACTGAATTATTTATGGCGGAGGGTCTCGCGCCAGGGTTCACAACAAAGAGTTCCTTCTGGATCTTCGACAGCTAGAGCGAAGGAGAGTTCTTCGCGTTTGTGAATTGGGGAAGGAAAGAAGAGGTTATCGCTGGTTTAGTGAGAGACTGAGAGAGGAACGAATGGGACTAGAGACAGAGTTAAGCGGGGGCAATTCGGTAAAATCGCCGTACCAAAACTTGAAACCAAACTAATATTTTAAAACTAATATATATAGTAGGGATATTTTGAGTCAATTTTTTTTTTATTTTGTAAAAAGTTAAGAAAATATTTTAAAAGTTTGACAAAAATAATCCAATTTTTTTTATTGGATTATTTTTGTCTTTATTCACAAATATTTTAGTTTAATTAATAATTTTTTAGTTTTTAGATTTATCTCGTCGAGACAAACCAATAATTCACAAAAATCGACTTAAAATTAACAAATGCATGTTCTTTTTGAATAAAGACAAAAATAAATAAATAAATCAATTGGTTTATTTTGCTGAAGTACCCTAAAAGTTTAATGAACGAACATGAACATTCTAAGGGCTCTTTTGGCAAAAAAGCGCAGAATTGATTTTTTGGTTTTTAGTTTAATAAAGCCGAAAATAAACCAAAATAAACCAGTTTATTGGTTTAATTTTGGCTTTATTAAAAAAATTTAGTTTTGACCATAATTTTATACTTTTTGCATTCGTCTCGTCGAGACGAATCCATAAACAACGAAAACTTGAAGCAAAACTAACAAATTCAAAAAAAAAAATGAATAAAGACAAAACGAAAAAAACCATTTTTGTTCTTTTTTGCCAAAGGAGCCCTAAAACTCGACTTGATTTGGCTCGTTTGCAGTCATAATTAGAGTATCTCGGGTTAACTAGGTGCTTTGCCATTCAATATACATTGATGGGAGTAAGCGCGGGAGTTAGTAAGTTAGTGCAGAGAGGGTCTAGAAGATATCCATAGCCCTAAACCAATCCCAAACGCCTCTGCCGAGGCTCGAACCCTGATTTCCCTTGTGAGAGAATCAAGAGATAACCACCCCGTTACAAGCCCTTGGTTGGGTTTTTCTTTTCTTTTTTTTTGAGCAACAAGGAGTACATAACCAGTCAAAAAAGAAAAATTAAACAATTGCACCTTATCTTTTGGTCATAATCTACTTAACGCCACTCAGTTTCTACGTCTCACATTTATTAACCAACATTTTTTTTCTCATCATGAAACTTCGTTACAAAGATAATACGAGCTCAAGGACGAAGCAGAATAAACCCAACCAAACAATGAAACAAACAAAACCAAAGCAGCATTAACAAATGGGAAAATCTAGCACCAGGCAGGCACAGCACGAACAATATGCATTTGAGGAAAAAATGGGGATGAATGAATGAATATCTGTTTTACCCATAAACCAATCGTTTGTGAACTGTTCAAAATTCGATTCGGTAATAACTCGTACAATATCGATTCGTTGAATGGCAAATGATTCTCCTATGCAGGGCTGGCCCAAGGTATTTGGGTGCCCTAGGCCTAATTAAAAAAATTGTGCCCTAAAATTTTTCATGTTCCTCAACCGAACTTTCTACATCTTTGTTACTACAATCTCTCCGTCCAAAAGGGAATTAATACAAGCTAAATTTAACAACGATTTAGAGCATCTACAGTCCTGTGTCTTTTTTGAAACAAAATTTGGGTCAAAACTCCTTTGCTATGCCAATGCTAAACCCTAGTTTTACCCAAATCTGTTGATCTTCAAGTTTCCTCTAAAAAATTTGGGTCAAAATGGATCATTTAACTACTTAATATTATGACTTTATTTGTTGAAAAAACAATGAAATTTGATCAACTTTTTGGTTACTTGGAAAAACTCAAAAACTTGTGTCAATTTAGAAATCCCAAATACAAACCTACTCGAAACTCTAACAAGAAGATTAGAAAATTACTACCTAATTACCTCGTCTTTAAGCAAATAATAAACTAGACTTAATCATATCGTTTAGAATTGCCTTGATTTTTGACAAAACCATAAATAAAAACTGTAACAAGCAAAAATGAATACTCTGGGTCTGAGGTACCAATTGAAATTTTCAATACTTGAATTGACAAACAAAACTGTATTGTAAATGGAGGAATCAAGCGGATATGCAGAACTGGAAGTACTAACCGACATCGGAGCAGTTTAGGAGTGAACCAGAGATCAAAGATGAGTAGAATGGGTTTTCTCTACTTTCGGAATTTTTATTTTTTATTTTTTTGGATTAGAGGGGTCTGTTTTAGTTTCCCCAATGCACATTACAATTGTTTAGGCCTTTTTAAAAATAAGATTAAGCCTTTTTATTTTTCTTATTGGGCTAGAAATGATCCCTACTCAAGCCTACTAGTAAAAACCCTTGGAGTGCCCATTTTTGGGAGTATTTTGGATGCCCTAGGCCTAGGCCTCGTGGGCCTGGGCCGGCCCTGCTCCTATGGACTAGTTTGTTTTATGTAATCTATAAGGTATGTAGTCTACTAGTCTCATGCAACTAATAACACCACACACCTCGACTTAGGAGTTTGCTTCCTACTAATTCTTAAATTCGAAATTTTTCAGGATTTATCAATTTTTTTGGGGTCAGTTCATATCGAGTTTGGCTCATGTTTTCCTTTGGCTTTAAATGGGGTATAAATAGGCCCCAAGTAGTGAACGATGGAATTGGTCCCTTATAACTACATGAGGTGCTCGTATATTTACTTAGATATTTGATTATAAAAAAAAATAATACCACACCCCTCACGATATAATAAATCTCATGCTTTGTAGAATTACATATCCAAATTACATTTGTTCTTACTCGTACAAATATTAGTTAAACACTTGACCTGCCTCAAAAATCGTAATAAGCTAAAAGAGTTAGTGAATTTTGAATATATAGTCCACTCAATGCTTGTAACGACCCAGATTTTCATAAATAAAAATTTCGTCTAATAATTTAACTATTTATTTTTAATTTTCGGTTTATTGGAATATTTTAATAGTATTTAATCCTTTAAATTCAAATAACCGGGATTCTAGCCATGCATGCGATCGTACTAAACTGAGTAACACATCCGATACACTACCGTAACACCCGGAGGCCGTTAATAATTTCCGAAACCACCCCAACCACCGCCTTTATTCCATCCAACTACATCGGTATGCCATAGTCATGTCACCTCCTCACATTGGAACTTGGTATGTTGACTAATTTAGAGAGAGAGAGAGAGAGAGAGAGAGAGAGCCACGGGGGGAGAGAGAGAGAGAGAGAGATCGGTAGAGAGAGGCGTGTGTGTGCATGAATGTGTACTTTGCACATGCAAGATTTAATGCCTATACACTTGAGCAAGCAAGTGGAGGGTTAAGGAAGCTTCCTAAGCTAAGA
The DNA here is from genome assembly GCA_016920895.1 of Vaccinium myrtillus. Lineage (NCBI taxonomy): Eukaryota > Viridiplantae > Streptophyta > Magnoliopsida > Ericales > Ericaceae > Vaccinium > Vaccinium myrtillus. Next base: position 30,950,453 of record CM029277.1, read on the forward strand.
TTTTGTACCCAAAACTGGTTAGAATAAGCCTTGCTATTTTAGGAGTAACCTATGCATACCCACACAATACATGTATAAGAGCACATTCTACATAACCTAGGCCTAGCTACACTAGACCTTGGACCCCTAGCTTCCAAGAAACATGCTTCCATGTTTTAGGGAAGAATATTCCCCCTAGTTTTAACCCACTAAGTCTACCCCATAGCCATAACTCTCATGCACATGCATATTGGGTATATTAGCCCCTAAAAACACCCCGTAACAAAGATGACCATGCAAAAACCTACACAACGAGAGGCATATTTTTTTCCACTACTACCTCCCACGCTGGTTTCCTATTGTGCTTCCCAAATTTCCTTTGTGTGCAAGTAAACTAGCCTAGAACCTAACCTAAGAACCTAGGGGTGCCACTTGTGTACTTCCCACGTGCAAGTTAATGCACCATTTACTTCCTCCACATGAGAGCATCGGCCAAGGAGTGTGTGTGTGTGCCGAAAATTTTACGAGGGGGAGAGAGGACTCCCAAGTTGCTATAAATAGCCACCTTTTGTATTCTTTGGGACCACTTTACACCTACTATATTTGTTGTCTCTCTATTTCCCAACAAACCAACCAATTCTACCACCTTTTAGCCAACTTATTAGGATACTAATTAGCTCCTTACTAAGATAGTTAGTAAGTAAGCTAGGTAGATTAAAGAGCCCCACATCAAAGGATAGCTTTTCGGCTTCCGGTTTACACCCGGAAAACAAGGTAGTTTACTAAACTAACCTTCTAGTTAGTTATTTCTAGAGTTATTATGATCTTCTAATTAGTTTTCTAAAGTTGATTATGAAGTTTGATTGGGTTAATTTGTGCATGTATTAAGCTAATAAGCATGATACTTGGTGTTTGAGAAAGAGGATTTCATGTTGAGAAGATGACAAGAATGTTGATTAGGTTTTAATTAGAATGGTTCTTCATGAAATTAGAAGTTGGTTTTATGAGATTAAAGTGATTAGAAGTGGATTAGAAGAGATTAGAAGATGAGTGCTACTAATCAAGGTTTTAATAGCATTATTTGTTATTATTTCTTGGAAGAACTAGTTAGAATTAGTTTATTTGATCATGGGTTGTTGATTAGATTATTTTCCATAAATATGTAGATTAACTTTGGTTAATGAGGGAATTGTTTTTTTTTTTTTTTACTAGAAAGAATTGCTATTGTTCAACAAAGATTTTTGTGAAGAAAAAATGTGGTATTATTTCAATAAATTTGAAGAGAGTGTTTCTAGAATTTTTTTACTAACTACCTAGTATTGATATATATATATATTTGATTGTTATGAGGAAAAAGAAAGATTTTCAAGAGTTATTTAAATTTTTCCTAGAAAGGAAATTGTTGATTTTTTTTTCTTGATAAAAAAAAGAGAGATTTTTATCAAGTTATTAGAAAGAAAGTTTTCTAGATATAAAGAGAATATTTTTTAGGGATTAAATATTATTTTTAGAGAGTTCATGATTATTGGAGATAAATTTTTGGCAAGAAATTTCTAGAAAAGGAGTTTGTGTTTAAATTATTTTAGAGAGAGCAAGTTGACTAGTTTTATTTCTTTTGAAAGAAATAAAATAGTTTTGAAAGAGGACAAGGAGAAATGAGATTTTTTATGGGAATTGATATTTGAGAGAATTGGAGAAATGTTATTTTTGGAGAAAGTTGGTGTATTAAGATGTATGATTTTATGTGGGAAATTTCTAGAGGAAATATTATATTTTAGAAAGTTGGTGTATTTTTAATGCATGATTTTATGTGAGAAATGTATATTTGGAGGAATATGATTTTTAGAGGGAAATGATGGAATATTGCATGGGCATAATTTTGAGCTTGTGACATTGAACACGTACACAATTCGTTACGACACCGGATGTGAAATTGAATAGTTGTTGATGAGAAATAGAGATGAGAATGAAAATGGGTTTTGAAATGAGAAATGAAATTTTCGGGAAATGAAATGAAATGTGATGAAATGAGATGTGATGAATTTGTTGCCACCTCAAATTCGCGGAGAGAATTTGGAGGAATGATTTTAATACGGTAGTGTAGCGAGAGCGCCACTTCCAGTTCGCGGAGAGAACTAGGATGTTTGGGCTAAGCGTGCACAACACACGGTGAACGGACCTTGCAAACAGGCTGTTAAGTTCGGTGATGCAAGACGGCCGGGACTGTGTCGTGTGAGTCGCAGGGTGGTCGGACCGTGCAAACAGGCTGTTAAGTTCGGTGATGCACGATAACCGGGGCCTCGAGCGGAAAGGTTGGAACCGTCAGCTGAAAGGAGGCGTAAACGGACCAATAACTTTCGAGTGGTGGGAGATATATGAAATTTGAATAAGAATGCTGAAAGAGGCACCGATATGAGAATAACAATTTTTGGGAAAACGATTGATAAATGAGCTAAGTTTGAGAAACTGTTTTAAGGAAATGACACGTGGCACAGTTTTGAGATACTGTTTTCTGCGCATGTTTACTCTGATCCGCATAGACACGCATGATGTATTGCATGGTTTACTGTTCACGAGTTTTATATACTGTTTATGAACATATTGTTCTAGAATTAGCGTAGTGAACTACTGGGCTTTGCTCACGGTGTTGCACTCGTGTAACCCTGACATAATACCATGATGTTGCCTGTGCGACTCGGACGTATTATGTCAGATTATCTAGATGGACAGGATCAATACTGTGGAGACCAGTCCTATGGAGCAGGCAGCGCTGCCGGAGTGGAGAATGACCCGGCGCAGGGATAGACGAAGACCTAGAACCACCCCGGTTATTATTTATATAGTGTTTGAGGACATTATTATTTGTATTAAAGTTCAAGGTTGAACTTAACTATGGTTTGTAATCATAATTAACGTGCCCAAATTTTGGGGCCGTTACAATGCTCATATCCCGTGTCCCATTTAATTCTCAAATGCATTATCTCCCTATGCATAACTATTTTCTTCTATTCTGTTCTTGTCCCCAAACAACGCCACACAAAGTTTGATTAGCAACCAGGAACCACCTAATATGGCAAGTAGCCACGTAGCGGAATTACTCTATCCATCTAAAACAAAAATGATAGGTACACACCCATCTCAACCACTCCCAACCACACCCTCTCTCACATGTGTGGTGGGGCTCACCCGGTGGGTCTCAGTGGGCCCCACCACACATGTGAGAGAGGGTGTGGTGGGGAGTGGTTGAGAGGGTGTGTACACCTATCACTATTGCATCTAAAATTGCTCGTTTTTTTTGGCGAACGTATGTAGTAGCATGCGCGTACCTCGACTAATTCGAGGGCCCTGGAGGTACTAACCGGGTGTAACGCCCAATGGCTCCAAGAGTTTGCTCACAAGGGAATCGAACTTGAGACCGTAGGTGAGAGCAAACTCCTAAGTCCCAAGGTAAGACCACTTTGTCTACTCCTTGAGATTTGGAGATTTCATTGAGAATACAAATCAGTTTAATTTTTTCTTAAAAAATCTCCTCAACACATTATTTTTTGCTCAGTTTTTTTTTTGGACCGGTCAGATTGATTCCCCAAACTAGTCGAGTTGCACATAGGGTTGCAAATGAACCAAGCCATTTGTGAGCTCGGCTCAAAAAGAGCTTGTTCGAACTCAATTCATTAACTTTATATTGAGGCTCGGCTCGAGTTTGGTAAAAATCTTAACAAACAAGCCTGAACACGTCAAGGCTCGGCTCGATAAGGCTCGTTTACTTTTTAGAGGAATAAAATAATATAACTTCTTATTCCAGTTTGATATCTTAATGTACTATCTTTTCAAAACCTTATTAAATTTCACTATTATTTTGAAATTGAAACTATTTTCCTGTAGAGTATATAGATAAATAACATATAAATATGCACACGTAATTTTTTTTTTGTCTTAAGCCTATGTGAGTATACATATATTTTTCGTTGGCTCGTTAGAGCTCGTGAATAAGCTCGAGCTCGAGTCCAGTCAAGGCTTGCTTGGCTCGTTAAGTTTTCACTGACCTCGATCGAGCTCTTTAAAAACTTAATAAACAATATTGAACATCCAAAAAAAAAAGTAAAATTCAACTTTGACTTTAAGTATTTGCTCGTTTGTTGCCCTAACTTGCATGTAAGCTGCTCGGATACTTAGAGTTATCAAAAGGGAAAATCTCTATATATTTGCTTGCTCGCACAAAACGGATTGTGGCCATGGTGGCAAGGTCAATTTGTGCAATCTAGCCTACCTATAGGGTTGACATTTAAGGTGGGGATCCTCTTTAGTGGGAGTGAGGGCTAGAATACTGCTGGTGGAAAACGAAACAGTTTTCCCACAGGAGCATTGACCCACGAAAAATAATGCTTGTTGGGATGAGTGGGGAATTAAAAAAGGGACGAAATGGTGAACCATTGTGGACATTACTAAAGGCTACTCAAGATCCGGATTGGATCGGATTCCGAAGAATCCAAGTACTAAACTGCGAGTCATGGTTTTAGAAAATGCATTTTGTGTCTGAACTAAAAGTTCTACGGTTCGGTATCATTCCAATCCGTGAGTCACGAATTAATTCGGATTTTATCCACGGATTACATTCCATAAAGAAAAAATAGCAACCAGCAAGGAGGAAAAAACCAGCAACCAGTTTGCATTACAGGAAAATCAAATGCAATACATAAATCATTACATTATCAAGTTTCAAGGTGCAATACCAGTTTTTGCATTAGGGTTCGGTCTATTAGGAATTTAAGAGTATGCTGTATTACTGTGTTGTGTCAAGTGTGTATACGTATAACACGTTACTATGTATATTAATTCCAAAATTTTACTGCATAAAAGAATTGTACCCAATACATCATGCACTACAAGTTTTTTTGTTTTGATCGGCTTTATGCACTACAAGTTCCGGCATGAACAAAAATGTTTTGGCATGAACAATAACCAAAATTAGTTACATAAATGTGTGTGCGCGCGCGCGTATTTAATAAATATCTCACGGTCCGGTTCGGTTAACCCATGAGATCATAATAAAAATCCATGGATCGAACTGTGAGTCACGGTATTCTAATTTTTTAATCCCTGTCCGGACTAGTAATCCACAGTTCCAATCCAAAACATACGGATCAGTTTGATTTGGTTTGGACTGATTTTCACGATTCATCGGATTTTTTGAGTTGCCCTCGCATTAGAGACCGGATAAACCTACGGGTACAGAAATTATTGTACAGAAAATGTACAAAGCGCTCTCGGGGACCCACTTTTGGGTCCCACACGAGTGATCCGAACCCAAGTAACGGACGACCCGGATGTACAACAACATCCCCTCTTCCAAATAACAGGACCCGAGTGGTCCCACAGTGGTGCATGCACACTGCTATGCCAGGGTGCACAGCACACAGCCACACACCTGCTCCCCCAGATTTATGATAAAATTAAGACTTGATTTTATCAAATCTAGATAAAATCCATTAAAAAACTCACGTTTAATATACTTCTTTGATAACGTTTCAAATTATAGTAGAAAATAAAATAATTTGCGGTCGGCAGCAACACAAAAGAACAGTGGTTCCCACTTTTCTTGTCTGTGAAATTGAATTTTCACTTGTCTAGAATCCCACTACAAAACTATAGTGTAAAATTGAGAGTGGGTAAGCAATGGGTTTCACGGCGGCGGTTCTCACCGTCCTGTCCCTCTACGCAGCCGCCGTTACACCACAAGCGACAGCTCAATCCTCTTCCTCATTCAACTGCACTTCCACCGGTGCCACCTGCAACGGCCTAGTCGGCTACGTGTCCCCAAACGCCACCACACTCTCTCACATCAAAACCTTGTTCGGTATCAAAAACCTCCGCAACCTCCTCGGCGCAAACAACCTCCCCCTCTCCAACCTCTCCTCTTACCCCGTCGCCGCCAACCAAACCTTACAAATACCCTTCCAGTGCCAATGCCGCAACGGCACCGGCCTGCCCCGCAACCGCCGCCCGATATACACGGTGGTTCCCGGCGACGGGCTCGACCACATCGCCGCCGAGGTTTTTGGCAGGCTGGTGACGTACCAACAGATCCAGGCAAGTATGAAGTTATGTAAGCTCGAGTTAGTTTTGAATTGCTTATATATTTTTTTACTTTCAATTGCTTATGGAGTAGTTTTCAATTGCTGAATTTGTTCGATAGTTTCTCGAATAATTTTATTATACAAAATTTTCAAAATCGTGAAAAGTAATAAAAACTGAAAGATATAAGCAAATGAAAAATGACACAAACACCGAAAATGGACGAACAATTTGAGACGGAGGGAGTGCTAAGTAATTTGGTGATTGTTAAATGAAATGGTCCTTTAAATTTCTAATTTTTTTTAGTTTCTAAGAACTGAGGGGCGGATGAGACCGATGATTTTTCCTTTTTTTTTTTTTTTTGTAATTGTATTAGCTTTTTCATAGAATTTTACAAATTCTTTATGGGTTCGACGTTTTTGTTTAAAACCTGCCAACAGCCATCCTAGTTGAATTGCAAATGAATTTTGGGTTCGACGCTTTTGCATTGCAAATGAATTTTACATCATGAAAGAGCGTTGGATTAGATGCTGACTTTTATATAGCGTTATAAAGGAATTGGGGATCCAGTAGTATGGTGCCGCACTACAGAATTGTGGTGCAGAATCCGAGCCGTTGATCACGCAATCAATGGCTTGGATTTCATCTTGCACTTGCACGATCCGAGTTGACCATTGCTGAGAAGAAATCAGAGCAGTTGATTACTGAGATCAATGGCTCGTATGCCGCACTACAGGATTCCCGGATCCCGTTATAACACTTAGTTCAAATAGTTTACTTAAAGTATAATTCCTGGGTTTGTTTATGAATCCAGGCCGTTAATAACATATCGAATGCGAATTTGATCACAATTGGGGAGGAGCTATGGATCCCACTGCCGTGTAGCTGTGATGAGTTGGATGGAGAGAGGGTGGTTCATTATGGGCTTGTTGTGGAAGCTGGGACCACGGTGGAGGAGATTGCCCAGGAGTATAATACCACACAGGATACTCTCCTTGCTCTCAATGGTCTGGCTTCTCCTAAAGATCTGTTGGCTGGGGTTGTTCTTGATGTTCCACTTAAAGGTGCTTTCCCCTTTTTTAATTTTCTCTCACGTTACATTACATACTTATCTTACAAGCAGTTTGAGTCCCAACTTGTTAGTAAACGGGTCGAGCTCGACTTTCAAGCTCATTCAGTAAATGAGCCGACTTCAAGTTAGTTGTAGCTCCGGCTTGCTTTTTTATTTTTATTTATAGAGGCTTGTTTAGTAAACAAAACCAAGCTCAAAGCCTCAAACAACTCAATACTAAACGAGCTCGAGCTTGGGCTCAATTTTTTGGGCTCGAGTTGAGCTTGAGGTTGACTGGCTTTGAACGATCCGAGCTTGAACACTTCAAAGTTTAGCTTAGCTCGGCTCATTTACAGCCCCAGACTCAGAGAGACTACTTGGGGGTAGGGGAGCAAGTGAGTCGAATCGAACTTGATTAGTGTTTGAGAAATTGAGCTTGATTCGAGAACTAAACGAGCTTCTATAAAAGAATCGAGCACATACATATAAGCCGAGCTTACATACACATGTCGAGCTATGCCTAATTCGGGCTCCGACTCGTTCACTATAATAGTCATATTCTGTTCAAAACGAACCGAGCCAAGCTAAGTCCTTCACGAGCCTAGGCTTGGGCTGCTTGTGATTCTCGAATAGTTTGAACTGCTCTCACATAACATTTATGTGGATATAAACTTAAATTATACATTGTAGGAAAGATAATTGTCTATTTTTTATTTTTTTTGATGTTGTTTAATGGGGGACTACCCTGTTGACATGATGGGATTAAGATATTGGGTTAAGCTCCCCTCCGCTTCTCAACCCTGTATGCCACACCATGCTCAAGGATGATCCAAATCGTTCATAGTACACCAATGGAGAAAAATATTTGAAGAAAAGTCAGCTGGGTCGGACATTATTAGACACGTCAGTATAGTGTTTAAAATATATGGCATAAGTTTAAAATAAATTATATTTGCCTTGCCTTCATTCTATAAAATAAAAATAGAATCCGTTCATCATGCACCTTTCAATGCTCGAACTGATTTGTTATATACTAGATATATTATTCTTTTGCTGTAAGACGATTGTTCATATCGTCATTAAGGATTCCGAATGGGGCCAAAAAGTGGCAGTTTTGTGTGGTATAGATAATTAGGCTATGGAGGGGAGCTTAACCATAAACTACCCAGATTAACATTGTTTTAGGGAATCCTGGAAAGAAAGAGGAAAAAAAGGAAACTCGTTAGAGGAGAAAGTATACAGAATTGTTTTCTGTTACTTTCTTTTCTCGTTCTTTAGGTTCCAAATAATGGAAGGAAAAAAGATCAGATAAACAACATAATAATAGTTCTAGCTGCTAGTTTTGTGAGTCTGCTTGATACTTATGTTGGGTGGCGTTTGTAAAGGTTACTGGTTGGTATGTTTGTAAGGTCCTGGAGTCCTCTAGTTTGTTTGACAATCGTGTTCTGCAAACACTTTATCGGCTGGTAAATTTTTTCACTCGGGTTGTATGTTGTTTCCAATAGAGTTGTATGTTGATTAGACCTTGTATATTACCCAATTGAATTTGTCTTGCACCGAATCCTTCCATAGACTCAATTATCAAACAACTTCAATAGCATCAGAAGAGGTCCAAGATAATTGAGCCTAAGTAGTTTTAGTATTTTGGACCGGGGGAATCTTAACAAAGTTTTTCTTTTAGGCTCTTGATTAATTTGTTAAGCAATTCCATTGTAGTAAGTCATCATCTCCATTTAAAATTAATACTTGGGTTATTTACTGGGACACCCCCTGTAAGTAAGTTAACGTTTTTCACCAAACACCCCTTGGAAAAAAACCTACGACGAGACCCCCTCTAACTACTAAAGTAAAACCTCTTGACCTCTAACTCTGTTAACGGAAGGAGGTAAAAGACGTATTTGCCCCCCACTATATAAAGATAAATGGTGCTGCCTAGAACAAAGAAGTTGCATATACACCAAATAATTTTTCTTCTACAGCTTTACCTTTAGTTTACACAGCTGTAAACATTTAGAGCAGCAGTGAACAGAAATTAAGAGCATGTTTAACAGCTCTTAGGTAAAATTAGGCAAAATTGCTGTTCAACAGTGTACTTATTTACTCACATCGCTTTCAGTACTCCAACAATCTTCTCTATTTTACCTATTCCATAATAAAATAGTACTATTATATTTATTTTCCATATTTTTTTAACCTTCTTCTTCCCCAACGCTTTTTCTTGTTCTTCCCCAAATCTCTAAACACAGCCACCGTGTATATATATATATATACACCAGTGATCCTGTCAAGGATATATATATATATATATATATATATATATCTATTTTTCAGTTTACACATGAGCTCACCGGAGCCAGTGAAATGGAGCTCGCTGCATCCGTGTAATCGAAAATCGATTGTGGCTTAAAACGGAAGCCGAGAAGCTAGTGAACTTGAATCGCCGTTGAAATGGATCGAGCTTGCCGGAACTTCAGATTAGTGATTCAAACTCAAATCAAAATCAAACATTGCTTTAAATCAAAATCCCAGAAGCGATCGAGCTCGCCGGAGCTCCAGATCGGACGTTCTTTAAATCGCCATTGAAATGGAACTCGAATAAAAATTGCTTGAATGGAACGCTTCTTTTCTTGCTTCTTTGTTGTAGACCGATGTGGTGGTGGTGTTTGTTCAGACGGGAGACCCAGATTCACAAAAACCTCTCTCTCTCTCTCTCTCTCTCTCTCTCTCTCTCGATACTTTTGTATGTGGTTACATCTGGGTTTGGATGATCTACCAGTGAAAACACATAATGGGTAAAAGCTTTGTTCTTGTTTTGGGTATTGATTTTTGGTCCCTGTTTGAATTTTTTGTTTGCTAAATCGTGAATTGTGCTGTACATGAAGAAGATGGGGAAAAATTACAGTAATTCTTATGGTTCTGATCAAGGAGTAAAAGAGTGACATTCAGCTCTGAAACTGGGGAAAGACCTTGGATTCATGACGATATTAGGGAAAGAAAGTTGAGATGGGATTAGGAGGGTTTGGGTGATTCCTCTAGTGGAAAATGAGAGGGAAAATGGGTGGGGGCATATTTAGTAGACCATGTCATATTTTTAGCCAAAATATAACGGTAGGGGGGTAAAGGGCTAACGGAAGGGAGGGATGGGACAATTTTAGTATTTAGAGGTGGTCTCGTAGGTTTTTTTCTTGCAGGGGGTGTTTGGTGAAAAACGTTAACTTACAAGGGGGTGTCCCGGTAAATAACCTTTAATACTGTCACTGTTATTTTCTCCAAAGATGATTCTTAATGGGCTTCTTTTTCATATGATCTACATCTTCGTTCAGTTAAATCAAAATATATACCATTGTCATTGAAGTTGGATGTATATGGTCACATTGAGGGCAAATCCCACTTATGGCTTGCTTTTTTCACGAGTTCATGTATCAGTAAAACGTTTTCTGTTCTTCCGAATGAGTGATGTTTGATTGTGCCTTGACAGCTTGTACGTCAATGGTGGCAAATAACTCATTTGACTACCCATTACTTGTCTCTAATGGCACCTACGTCTTTACTGCCGGCAATTGTGTGATGTGCAAGTGCGACGCAGCAAACAACTGGACGTAAGTGTCACTGATAACTTCCTATTGTGGCAACTTCATTAGTTTTACAGAGTAATACCATCTTTTTGCCATTATTGCTCAGATTACAATGTGTGCCATCCCAAGTTAAATCAAATCTCTGGATGACGTGCCCTTCTTTGCAATGTGAAGGTGCAGAAAGCTTGTACATCGGAAACATCACAACTTCAAGTTGTAATCGCACTTCTTGTGCCTATGCTGGTTACAATAACCAAACCATCTTCACTACCGTTTCCTCAGTGTCCACTTGTCCAGGTAAGTCGCCGATGCTCTAAACTTTACCAAGTTCAATCATTGTCCTTGTGATTGTTAATAAATATTGACATTTGGTAAGAAGTAAGATGGCCTTTTCTTCGCCCTCTAGAAGACCCGCAAGGAAAACTTCTAGAGTTAGCCACTACATTTGGGATACGAATTGCAATACTGAAGTGCTCATAACAATGCAACGAGTTGTAAAATCAGTTGTCTTAAAATGATAGATCGTAATTGTTGGACTCATGGTTTGAAATTATTAACTCAAGACTCCTCTTTTTTTTTTTTTTTGTGGCTGGAGAACAGTTACCGCAAATAATGCTCTAAAGTTGAGTTTGCAAGGTTGGAGTTGGAGCTCTCTTCTCATTTCTATCCACTTGGTAGTGCTCTGTAGTCGATTGATTAACTAAGATGTCCATATTATTTGTATCAAGGTCAGAGTTTTTACTTTCAAGTAGGGATCAGGATGATTGTTTCCATCTCGTGTATCCGTTTCCTCGACGTATGTAAGTTAGGCGAATGTCTATGACACTAGCAGAACAGGTGCGGAAAATGTAACTGCACTTCGAGATTTGTATTGCCATTTGGAAGCTCAGAGATTGCTGTTATCAAATTTTCCACTTATTGCTATAAGCTCTATCTTGTTTTAAAGATGAATATTTGAAGGATATACTACAAGAACCTCTAAAATACCAGGAACTAAAACCAGAACCTTTTATGTTTGGCCTTGAATCTCACTTGTAACACTCGAATGGTATTTTAGATGGATATTATTCTATTTGTGATGCTTATGAATCTTGATGGAATGTTTTAAGACAAGTGACATGAAAGTATAGGTTCAGGAGCATTTTTTTAGTTTTTAGGTATTCTGTTCATCAATCTAGGACTGATTTCCCTGCTTATTTTGTGTCATTTCACTTCAGAATAGAGTACGGTTTCAGGAAGAATGGCTACTAGTTGTTACAGGAATGATTTTATAGATACGTACTTTGGCATATATACAGGCTTATGACATATGCATCCGTATGCTGCTCACGAAATTTTGCTATATCCAAATTTCGCAAGCTGTTAATTCAGCTTCCCGATAAAATGCAGTGTTAGAATTGTTTAAATCCATGAGTTCGTGTTTTTCTTATGGTATTACTGGAAGAACTGTAAGATGCTGTAATGAGAAAGAAGATAGTTGCTCGTTTCCTTTATACCTACATTCTGTAAACAACAAATATTCAGCCTCGCGAAAGGTTCATAAAGTGTCACACGAGAGTATCATTTCTCATTAACCAGTGTAGGCGCGAACTGATTCCTTACTTAGAATGCTCATTCCTTTCTGCCCATATTCTGTAAGGCACAAAATATTCTGGCTCGTGGAAAATTTATCACAGAGGACTGTTTGTTTCTCGACAACCAGCCTGGGCGCGAACTGATTCCATACTGAGAACTGGTTTTCAGGTTAATGCTGCGGTGTCCATGTCAGAGCTTTACATATTGCCTTTATTCCTTGATTCTTGTGCATTTTCTTAGAAATGGCACGTTTGATTTTCGGACCAAATGGCAAAAATGAGACCACGGGCACAATGCAAAGAGAGGCCTTCGCAAATTAGAGAGAGAAAATTAAATAGAAAAAGAATTCTATTTTCTTGGAGAAAAGAGAGAATTATCAAATCCTGAGTTTGGGCTGTTTCAACTTATTTTTGTGAATTGCTCTTTTATTCCTTTGGTTATAAACAATGAAGAAAATGTTTTCGATGTCTCAATGAAATAAAAGTACTATAGATGGAGATTCAGAAAAGTTTTAAGTTTTTTTTTTTTTTCAGTGAATATTTTCAAGCTTTTTCTATTTTGATAAATTAGAGTGTTGAAAGTTAGCTTACGCACATCTCAACTAACACTCGTGGGACCAAGTTTACCTCCACTAACAGGAGAGCCCAATTAAAAACCGAGCAAGTCAATGTTTTCTAGCTTTGAACCATAATTAATTTCTTTAATTCGTCTGAGAAGGAAAAAATAAAAGTTAATTTCAAAACTAACAATAGTTTTTTCTTTTTTAAAGATATACTTTAATTTAAGCTAAAATTTGCACCAATTAGTAGCTTATTTAAACTATAATGATTATCACAACATACTTCATAAGAAAAAACAATTTCCTACGTTTTTCTTTAAGAAGTTTGCCTTCTTTATGTTCTCCCTTGTACCAAAAATTAATTCACAAAAAATGTGAAATTTTTGGATCATAAACTGAAATACTCCTGCACATAGTTTTTCTGAGTTTCTTGATACTTTTTGAGCTCTTTAATTTGATATTATATATAATTTTTTTATAAATTATGAAAGAAAACATTTCATTTTTCTATCCGAAAATTACACTCTAGTCGTAGAGCAGTAATTTTTGTCACGGAAGGAGGGGAAGGGAAAAATTTCCGTGACAAAAATTTGGGTGTTGAGCGGACAGGGATGACGTGGTGCTAAACGTGCATCTCAACCGTCCAAAAGTGTTTTGGACGACACAAATTTTAAAAAAAATAGGAGGGGAGAGAAATGGGAAAATTTTAAAAACCCCTCAAACTTTGACTTCTATGTCTCAAAGGCTCCTGAACTTCAACAAACTTCAATTGCACTCCCAAAATATCGCTCCGTTAGTCAATTTACCCCCTATTGTTCAAATCCGTCAAATTGAGGACGGATTATGCTGAGTTGGACTCTAATGTCCTTTAAATCAAACATATGACCCAATTTTCGACAGGTGGACTAAAACGAGAAATCGCCGCGTCAAACTCGGCACACATCATCAGCATATGGACCAGACGAAAACCTGAATCTTTATCCATTACCACTGGGGAAAAATTCCCCCCTGCTGCGCAGCCACATGAGGCTCCTCCTCCATTCACGCACATGTATTATCAGGCGTCCGATCAGAGTAACAGAGATCTGGGAAATTGGGTACGGGGGCGGGTGGGTTAAGCTCGGAGAGGAGTGGGTCAACCCAGGAGGAGAGATCGAAGGGGTTGTAGTAAACGGCATCGTTTGCAAGGTGGGAGGAGAGGTCTGATGGGCGTTGACCATGATGTTCTCGAGTCGTTCGAAGCAAAAATCGGACACGGTAACCCGGCTCCGGCGAGGAGGTTGTCGATGTGATCCGGTGGTGGTTTGCCGGCGCATGATGGGGATGATGAGGATGCACTACCACTGTTGGTTACAGATGAGTCGGTGGGGGACATGGTTGGTGCGTTTATATGCTGTGAGATCAAATTATCAATTCTTGTTTGAGACGGAGAAGAGGATAATCCGTCATCAATTTGACGGATTTGGACGGCAGGGGGTGAATTGACTAACGGAACGATAGTTTGGGAGTGTAATTGAACTTTGTTGAAGTTCCGGAGCCTTTGAGACATTGAGATCAAAGTTTGAGGGGTTTTTTGAAATTTTCCCGGAGAAAAATAGGAGTATTTATTTTCCCGTCAACCAAACGAAGCTCAGTAGTCAGTACGCTTGACGAGCGCGGGACGGCTCTTCTTTCTTTCGCTAAACCAAAACCACCGCCTCTGTCACTCTGCTTATGCTTATGGTGGCAACTGGACAATCCCGTCACACAAACCTAATGAACCCAACAAAAAAGTTGCCAATACCCTTTCACTTTCGCATCAAGAAAAGGTTGTTTCTTTCTCTCTCACCTCTTCTTTTATCCTTTGCCAGTAAACTTCAAGCATTTGCTTTTTTCGAAGTTGGATAAACCCTCATATTCAAGAATTTTCTTGTACCCATTTGGATAAACCCTCATATTTTTCTAGAATTTTCTTCTTCCCTTTGATTTTGGAATTCTTCGTATGTCGATTCTTGGCACAATTCAGGTTGCCCTTGTATGTTGTTGTTTTTTGTCCCTAACACAATCATATGAACGTATATGTAGTATGTATTGCATATGGACATATCACTTCAAACGGTAAAAGGGTTCAATTATGTTTTTTGAGTTGTTTTTTACTCTTGAAGATGTAAAGGGTATCTGTTATTTGTACATTTTTTTACAGCTTTCTTGTGTATTACTTTGATAGTCTCATCTGACATGTTCATTGAACATATGTAGTTATCCGCGGGGACTTCTCATTTGACTGCAAAGAATACGAACACCGATTTGCAACTATGACTGTGGCGCAAATTACTGGTGGTACACTCTCTGGTGAACAGATAAGTACGAGTAGGGAATGGAACACGGTAAACCAGATGACAAGGTCATGCTGTTCAGGACAGCTGAGGGGACATTGTAATTGCGTCGCATTAGTTGGTAGGAACAGATTGAGTCATGCTGCTGTTTTTCGGCACTTGTCCTTGAGATTGGCTTGTCAAAGAAGGCGCAATTTTTCTGTGTTGAAAAATCAATTCAGTTCAGATTATGGAGTGGAGTCCTCTTCTTATGTGGATAGTTCTACTATGGACGATCATCGGCTAACGAGTTCAATGGAAAGATCTTCGTAAGACTCATAGACCCAGCATGCACTTTTCATTTTTTATGGCACTACCCGCCGATCAATATGTTTTTGTTTTACTTATATTGCTATTTTCCCACTCATTCGGTGGAAGTTTTAATGTGAACAGGGAACGGCTTTTTCAAATTTAGATTCTTTGGTACTAGCCTTCATGTGTCCTTGCTTTGTTTACAGGGAGCTCGCAGAGAACCAAAGCTTTCAACCACGCGTTGAGAGTGTGAAACGTGAGCTTCTAATGCTTTCTCTGCCAGCGATTGCTGGACAGGCTATTGAGCCATTGGCACAATTGATGGAGACTGCATATATTGGTAGATTGGGTAAGGAGTTATTTTTCATGTTAAGTTCCCAAGCTGGTTTTTGCTGGTCGGAGAGGTGATTTTAGCTGCTGGGTTACTTTTCTGTCAGGGATGGATGTCTGTCTGGACCACTACTGTTTCTTGTGCCACCCTGTCTATTTAGGATAGGCTACACGAATTTCGATTCAGTATAACCTGCTTGCTTGTTTTTACCACATCTATCTCAACGTCTGCATTGGCTATGCTCATTCTATGAGCATGATTCTTGGTTGCCTTGTATCTGTTGTGTGGAACGTTGGTTTTATGGCCAACCTGCCATTAACGCCACATAGTTTTGTATGCTGCTGGATTACTGCTTAATTTGTTTGTATTGATGACACAGTATACTTCAGTGTTTACCACGATCTTCAGATCTCTACTCTTCGTGTTGCATTTGTAGGCCCTGTGGAGTTGGCGTCAGCTGGTGTTTCCATGTCAATCTTTAACATTATATCAAAGCTATTTAATATTCCTCTCCTCAGTGTTGCTACATCTTTCGTGGCTGAAGACATTTCAAAAATTGCAAGCAGAATTTCCACTTCAGGTAAACTTATTGTGCTTGGTGTCATGGTGCTCTTTTTAGACACATTGCTTGTCACTCTAATGTCAAATTTCAGACAAATTTCTTACAGAAGATGGTTGCCAACATGAAAGTGGCAATGGTAAACCTTTTGATGGGATAACTAAGAGGCACCAACTATCCTCTGTTTCTACGGCACTATTTTTAGCAGTTGTCATTGGTATCGTCGAGGCTTCAGCCTTGTATCTGGGATCGGGATTTTTTCTTACCTTGATGGGAATACCACCGGTAAGCTCTAGATATGTCGAGTTATTTATTATCTCAATTGACCTTCATCTTCCCTCTTCACATGCTTGTGTGCACCATGTGGATCCCAGTAAAGGTGATTTCTGCTACTTGGGATTGGGTTCATGAGTAATGCCTAATGGAATGCAAATAAGTGGAATGCCCAAGCTTGGGATTGGTATTCATTTAGTGACGACCAACAAAGCCTCAATTTTCAACCTCTTTTGATTGGCCTACGGAAAGGAATAGTTGATCATTCAGCTTTGTCTTAAAATGAGCTCTAGAGTCTAGACGCTGAAATGTCTAAATTTGGTTTGGGATGCTGGTTGTGTTCTCTGCATCATATGCTAATTAGTTTAAAACATGCATTTGTTTTGCTTAGAGAAATAAGTCATTCATGCAAAGGATCTCCCCATAGTTGAGGCTAAGCTTGGGCCCAAGAATTAGGCATTTATAAACTGGATTTGATGTCGTCTTTATTGATGTAGAGTTGTGGGCCATTACATGCATGAATGAGTCATTGGCGGTTTAATATTTAGGACAGTCCTTTTTCAAGAACATTGCTTTTCAGGGCTTTCGTAATTTTTTAAAGTGGCAGGTCATGACGTCTTATATGTGTTCACCCCCCTCTCTCCCTCTTCTTCTGTTTAGCGGTCTCTCCCTCTCATCTCTCTTTTTCTTGGTGTGTGATTTTCATGTACATGAAAGTGATTTTACCAAGAGGTTTGCATATTTGGGTAATAAGTCTGGTCTTTTAAACAGGACTCCGCCATGCGCTCTCCAGCAAAGCAATTTCTCTCTCTCAGAGCCCTTGGTGCTCCTGCAGTTGTAGTTTCCTTAGCTCTTCAAGGCGTTTTCCGTGGTTTTAAGGATACAAAAACTCCTGTATTATGTCTAGGCAAGTGTTGAGATATATGTACAATTTTGCGTATACTCAATTCATTTGGCATGCTTCCATGTGCATGGAATTAAGTAATAGAGTGTAGAGATTTCGAGATTTTATTGTTTTGACAATAACTCCCCGTGTTCAAAGATCTTTAATGCCTTCATTTTCCTTTATCATAGTATTAAATTTTCTTTTGTCGAGATGCATGCTTACCATCATCACTGGCCACCTGGTAACCAGGTCTCTGGATCATCTGCAGATGCTTTCAAGTGTTGCGTGTTATATGTCTCTAGATTTTAAAATTGTTCAGCAACCTTATCCTAGCTTGAGGGAATCTACATGCACAGATATCTCACTCATTGGAAAGAAAAACAGTTTCTGAAAAAGCTTAGGCTTTACATAGGTATAATGTTGACATGGAAAGAAATTATTCGGCTAAGAATTATATAATTTATACTTGGTACATGACTGTATCTAGATCCTTTTTTGTATTTTTGCACATTATACAAGGATGAATATCTACTAGTTCTGAATAAGTGGAACATTTCTCAACTTTGGATATGGGCGGGAAATTTTTTTCTTGTTACTCATGCTAGTATATAAACGGATGGGCAGCGTGAAGGCTGGATATCTAATAGTTCTGACTATGGGAATCATTTATACAATTTGAGTATTGGGAAACCAGAAATTTGTACCCACACTCATGGTTCTGGAAAAGTCCTGTGAATATGTTCCTCTCATTTCAGAGAGGCATGAAGGTCAATGTGAGGGCTCATGTTTACTTATTGGGTAGTTATTGTCTTAAAGCAGCCAGTGATGCCATAAAGAATTTGAAAGTCTAGGGTCCTAGGTATCGGATGTACTTAATGGCTTCAGGGAACAGAAGCAAAATTCGTCTATCTGGCTTCCGATATGAGAAGTAGTTTCTGATGGTTTTGACATTTTTTTTTATCAGCAAGATGGTTTTGACATTTTGGTAGCAATTTTGTACCGGAATAGTGCTTGAAGTACCAATTTGTGATTGAATTCTTTGTCCTGTTAATTTTTTCTTGCTATCATTCACTAGTACCATATTGTTTGTATTTTGGGGTTCCTTTTTTCTCCTGTATCCACTATTGATTCAGTTGTGCTCTTTGCAGGTGTTGGTAATTTTTGTGCTATATTTCTGTTTCCCATACTCATGTACTATTTCAAGTTCGGTGTTACTGGAGCAGCAATTTCCACTGTTATCTCTCAGTACGTATGTTGTTTATTCTCTTTCAAGTTTTTCTTATGTTTCACTGAATAGTTGACCATGGAATATTTCCTATGCATCAGATACATTGTTACCGTCTCAATGATTTGGCATTTGAATAAGAGAGCTGTATTATTACCTCCAAAGTTGAAAAATCTGGAATTTGGGGGTTATATAAAATCTGGTGAGAGTTCTTCTGAGATACTGCTGGGGTGATTCAAATTTAGCTGCATGCATCTGACAGTTCCACTTGTGCTTTGTCATATGTTGTGATTATGGTCTTCAATTACACATTGAGATTATGGATTTAGAATGCTGGCATTACATTTAATATATAAATATTGGCGGGAATTGTTTGCGATCCTGTTTTGTCAAGGTTGCACTTTTTTTCATGTCACTTGCTTCTGTAGGTGGGTTTCTTCTTGGGAGAACTCTTGCTGTTCTTGTAACAATGACACTAGGGACTTCAATGGCTGCCCGTCAAGGTCCAGTAGCAATGGCTGCTCACCAAATATGCTTACAAGTGTGGTTGGCTGTATCTCTTCTCACAGATGCACTAGCAGCATCTGGTCAGGTACAAGAATCCTTTTTTTTTTTTTTTTTATACGAAATAAACGATATGGTCTACCAACACATGTCCACTTGTCCGGATTCTCATTGTCTCATTGAATCTACTCGAGTCATCGTATATGGGTAAGGATTTCGTTTGTTGATGCCAATATGGCTTAATAGCTTGTACTATGGGAATCATCATTATGAATTCTAATATTGCATGTTTTTGGGGTTAGATGCAAGCTTTTTTATTTTCAGGCAGAAGGGTTCTTCCCCTGCCAAGAGTGATTTTGTGAAGCTGACATTAGGGGTTCATTTTGATACTCCCAAGCCATTCCGGCTTGTGTTTCTACGGGGTTTAGTTTCTTCTTTTCCTATCTGACAGCTAAATTTGTTTCTTGTAGACTTTGATTGCAAGTTCTTTATCAAAAGGTGATTACAGAACTTTGAGGGAGGTTACAAACTTTGTGTTAAAGGTTTGTCATTCTTTTATGCCTCTCCATGTTTGGCATTATGCTACTTACAACCGTATGGATTTTAGGTTTACTTAGGTTATCTAGGTTCCTTGTTAAAGCTGCATTCTCTTGCAGATAGGGTTGCTGACGGGGGTTTCCTTGGCTGCTATTTTGGGTGTATCTTTTGGTTCTTTAGCCACCTTGTTTACCAAGGATGCTGAAGTATTAGCAGTTGTTAGAACTGGGGTATTGGTATGTTTTCCTACCTTGTTGTCGCATTCAATTTTTCATGCTTTTATCAGGTGGAAATGATAAGATCTTTCTTGTCCGATGTTACATGCAAATATTGCAGTTTGTCAGTGCCAGTCAACCTGTAAATGCTCTAGCTTTTATTTATGATGGTCTCCATTATGGTGTTTCAGACTTCCCGTATGCGGCTTGTTCCATGGTAAGCTTATCGAAAACAACTTAGGCTGGGTTTGCCGTAAGATTTTATGGGAAATTCCAAAAAATCAATTGGATGATTTATGGGATTTCCCATATAATCTTATGGGGAACCTCGCCTTATCTGAGATGCTATTAGCTGGTTGTCAATATTGAGTAATGGCTTCTGTTAACATCTTTAACGTACAATAGATGGTGGTTGGGGCAATATCTTCTGCGTATCTGCTTTATATTCCTTCCGTTTTTGGTCTCCATGGGGTGTGGTCCGGCTTGGCTCTTTTTATGGCTTTACGTACAGCAGCGGGATTCATCAGGTAACTGTTATATCTTATGTCGAGTCCACCGTCTCTTGATATTGATCCAAGTATTGTGCTGTCTTTTATTGCATCTTCCACCAACATCGTATAGTTCTTGGTCCTGTGACTCCTGTCCTCCCTAGTTTCCTCCTCCACTTTTCTTCTTTCTTACATATGTTAATGTTGTTCCTTTGACGTTTTCAGATTATCGTCGAAAAATGGTCCGTGGTGGTTTCTGCATGCGGAGTTAAAGAGACCCTAGGTCAGCTTTTATTCATTTCTTGATTCTTAATTCCTTACTGTGTAGTGATGCTTAAGCCTGCCTGTAATTTGTTTATCTTCATAGGCTTCATTATATTCTACTTCTGTGGACTTCTAGAGAGGATTCTAGAGAGGATAACTGTAACTAAAACTTCTTTCTTTCTGTTTTGCATTGTTTCTTTTTTTCTTCTCAGTTCCTAAGCCATCTTTCCTCATGAACTTAACTGTCAGCTGGGATTTTGTGTTTTTAAGAAGGGATGGGAATGGGTACTTAGGTGAGTTTAATCTGTGTTGAGAAACATAGACCAATTAGTCTGGGGGAGTCTTTTGTTGGATCTAACGAGTCAAGTTTGATTAAGGTTTAGCTGGTAAGCCTGGAACCCAGAAAGGATTTGCAATTCAGAGGAGAAGTCTCTTCAACACCTAGAAGTAGAACTACTAGGAGAAATTAGTTCAGTTGCCAAATAGTCCATTACACATTTTTTCAAGTAAAATATTTCCATCTGGAAGAACTGAGATAGATTTTGCGTTAAGCAGTGTATCTCAGTTTCATTTTTGTCTCTTTTAATTTTATTTTTGAGTGCTGGATTCTCTCTAAATATCGATCTTAGGTTGTATAACTAGCTACCCTTCTTTAATTGACAGAATGTTGATTGAGTGGGGGGAATCAGGTCTCTTTAGCTCGTCATCAGCCACTGGAGCATTACCGTAAGCCCAATTTTCTGTCCAAATGGTGAGTAATGCTATTGGATGATTTATTCCAGTCGGCTGATGCACACTTTTTGGTTTTGATTGTTATTGCTAGAACTTTTAGTAGAGCATTGGTACTCCCAACCGCATACGTACGCAAGATCGTTGACCCATTTAGAGATTCATGCTAGCAGAGATGTTAATTGAGGAAAATCGGTCTTGATAGCATCGTCATTTATTGCTTATTCTCTCATTATCTGCTTGTGTTATTTTTTCGAAGGGAAGTCATGGTGGTTTACGTTTTGTTCGTCACTAGAACCAGAATTTCCAGTTTTGTAACTGTTCTAATTTAGTAAGCATCGATAGATACCATCTAGGAACAGGCATTCTGAATAAATGGATGAAGTTCATTTTTTAAGAATATCATTCGAAAATATGGAATGCGAGTGGGATAAGTCCTCTAAGCTTGTTTTATTTGCTAGTTCCGACTGGCTTTCAAGTTCTTCCCAAGGTTTCCCAAAGGCTGTGTCTTGTAGGTTTCTTCTAGTAGGCAGTCAGATGTGAATGCAGTTTGTTTCTGGATGTATAACCCTTGGCCGTGTTGCTTCTCTAGTTTTAGCGGCAGCTAGTTCAGAATCATAAAGAGAGTCAGAGGCAAGAAGGGTAGGATGTAGGACCTTCCTTTCCCTGGTAGCTCTACAAGGCGTGTAGCTTCCCCTACTCGGCATGAGGAGGTCTAGAAACACAACAACATGCACAACATGGTGCCTACCACAGGGCTAGCACTCCACTTGCTCTTTTTGTGTGCATTTGCACAAACAGACACAATACGCAAATGTAAAAGAATAAAAAGCTACTTGTGATTCTGATTCTGCAGAGTAGTAGAAACTCAGTATGGAATGCTCGATTGAGTGTATAGATAGGGGAGAGGGAGTGACGAATTTCAGAGTGTTTTTTAGACTGATGTAACATGGCTTATTTATAGGTAACGCGCACGGCCTTTCTAACCGGATCAATCCGTAAGGTATAGATTATATGACTACACCGAACCAGCAATATGGCCGATGTGCCAAGTACAATGCAAAGTTCTCCGAAAAGCCATAGCATGAGCCGTGGGTGCAAAGCGCAGGCTCGTTTGGTACATGGTGCTTCGCATCGTAGGAACCTAGCCATTTTAGAGTTGGGGTAGTAAAGTTAACATACTATAAGTGCTACTCAAACTTTCCCCATCCAAGCAATGTGGGAAAGAACACACCTGAGAAATGAACGTTCTCAAAGAAACAAGGAAGAAGCTTTTCAAAACGTTAAACTTAAATCCTTTTATTTTGAAAATCTCCAACATACTTGGTGGTTTGATTTTCTGTTTGTGACTAGAAACAGTATTTTCAGATCTCCAATTTTATCCAAACATTGTTGTTCGTAGTTGGTAAAATCGCCACAATGTAAAATGCAACTGACATTGCCACACTAACACCTTATTCAGAAAACCTTGAGGTTTTAGGGAGAAGCGTAGTCTGCGGGACCGTAAGGCTCGAACAGTTCGGCAAACCATCCTTTCTTTCTCTTTGGGTTCCATCCCATGTCCTTGCAGAGTTGGTCATTGTACCATATATGAAGTGCACCGATACAAGATCTTCGGTAGTTTTTGTCGGAGTATTGCTTCATGTATGCATCCCATTTGTCTATATCTTTTTCCATCTCTTTAATGCCGGGTAGCTTGAATGTGCCGTCCAATAGCTCTGCTAGCCATCGACACCTTATCTCCGATGTGTACAAATTCGCAAGACTCTCTGAGAATCCAATCACCGCAAGCTGTGGAATTCGGGGGTGAATGCATTCCCTTTTGAAACAACAGTTTGTGTTAATATCTAGCTTACAAATTCAGACTGAATTTCGTAAAACTGTAGTTATTGTTAACATAGAGTAAGTTACTAAACCATTTCCTTATTTTGGACACTAACCTGTAGAGAGGAACTGTTTTATCAGGCGACCCAAATATTAGATCCTGAAAGGTTGGGGAGACGAAAATGTCTCTAAGCTTTTCAACACCCTTGAATCCAGTACCCAATATGACCAAATCTGTCTTTAAAATTTCGGTGTCCCCATCTATCAGAATGCCTTCTTTGCAAAAGCCGAAGCTTGAAGCTTTCTTCAGCCTTATGCTTCCCTTCTCAACCCTATTGTAGAAGTCCTCGGGCACGGTCGAGCTCAAACAAGAACTGAGCCCTTGTAGGAAACTATGTTTTGGCACCATACCAAACTTCGCCAGATTTAGCTTCCATTTTACATAACTTTCGACGAATTTTGAAGACGCCCATCTCTGTCAAATTGTGTGACAAATAAGATTCTGTGATCTAAATATGAGTACATTTATTGGCTGGGAATTAGTACAAATTAGAAAACAAGAGGTTACCACAGGAGAAAGCAATGTTGCTAGAAGACTAAGTAGAAGTCCTTCACCAGGCTTGTGATTTGATAGTTCTGAGAAGCGATTAAGGTAGAGATAAGCTAAGGGAACTCCCCATGGCTGGTAATCGGGGATGTTCCAGTGCTCAGTCCTGTATATAACAGTACAGGGATTATCCACCCCTACGAGCCGCAAAAATATAAGGTAGTTAGAGGGGTAATAAACTCAACCTTTGCAATGAAAAGGACGAAACTAAATCGCTGTTGATTTACACATGTATGAACAATACAAAGGTGATTCTGTTGAATGCCTTGATCTGATAAATTTCGGTCCCGTGTTCTCACCATTTGATGTTGAGCACTCCATTGCAATGTCGAGTGCCGATTTCTGGAGCCCAACAACGACGACCCGCTTTCCTCTGACCAATTCTTTAGCACTTGCATAATCCATGGCAGCATAATCCATGGAGTGTATAACCTTTCCCTGAAACACCTCAGGACCCTTACCTTGAGGAAATTCGGGAATGTTCGGGATACCACTGAACCTTCCCACACATATAATCACAAAATCAACTTGACAAACCTGGGCATGTAACCATGCATCAATACATAAATCAAACTTTCTAAGTGATATATGTATAAATTGATGGATACCTCAGTAGAAAGGCTTTTGATGTCTTGGAACGTAATATTCCATTTTCCTCCTTTGGAGTCAAAGGGTTCACCTGTTCCACCCCAAAGTGCCCATGTTAGTTGCACCTCTGATGTTGCGCCTTCATAGTCGATGCTGACCACTTTAGTGTTGAATCTTATGTGGTGTAGCAAATCAAAGTGACGAGCATACGACTCGAGGTACTCCAACACTTGGTTTTGGTCGGGAAAGACTTCGGTGACAGAATCTGGCCATGGGAAATCGGAAAACTGGTATGCAGGTTTGGGAGTCTGGAGCTTAGTAATCTCTATCGTTTTAGTCCACACTCCTCCGATGCCGCTCTGGGCCTCGAACACTATCGGACGATAACCCTTCGATAGAGCGTACTTGCACGCTAGAAGGCCGCTGATACCGGCTCCGATTATGGCCACGTTCCTCTCCATCACTCCTGGGCACCCCAACAGCAACAGTAGGAACTAAAATCCTGATACACTTCTTACTGTTATCTAGTCTGGCAAATGAAAGCAAAACAAGTTTCGGTAAATTCTGAGGTGACCTTTTTGACTGATCATCTATCAGTGTTTTTTTTTTGGGTCCTGTCCCACCTCTTTCCTTAACAACTCCCATTAATAGGCCAACTTTAAAGATGTCAATTACAGTATTATTTTCCTCTACCAATTGTCCTTTGTCTGCATTCCATTAATAGGCCAACTTTAAAGATGGTGCTGTATTATTTTCCTCTACCAATTGTCCTTTGTCTGCATTTGCGGACATTACGAAGTACGAACTCTTTCTTTTGATCGGATATCTTTTAGTGCCTCATCGGAACACAAATAACATGAAAAAGTTTTTTTTATCCAGTGTTTGTGTCCATATGTGTTCCATGTGTTTTCAAAGTATTTGTGTTCCGATAACCTACTTAAAGATATCCGATCAAGTTAATTTTTTGCATACTTGTAGTACTCGACGAGGTCTACGCGGTGAACGTCTCCGATCGTCGAAAAATGCCGGAGCCACATTTACGGGGCCACGGTTGGATGACAGCATTCAGTTCATTCTGTGCGGACATTACGAAGTACGAACTCTTTCTTTTTATTACTTTTGTTTATTCTTTTAATTGTAAATGACAACTTTACCCTGGGGCTAGATACTCGTTAACGAAGTACCACATTTACGGCCCGTTTGGATGAAGTATTAGTTTGAGAGGGATTAAATAGTAAGGGGTGATAAAATAGTCGGGGTGATTAAATAAGAAGGGTGGACCCACAGTGAAGAATGGAGGATTAAATAGTCATGGTTTGGATGAGGAATGAAAAATGAGGGATAAAGATGGTGGATGATGTAAACTACTATTTTACCCTTGTCAATGCCCATGCATTTAAATAATTATATAAATACAAAAAATGATTTTTTTTTTTGCCATAATTTAACCAAACTGCTACTCGTGGTAAATATTTTAACTACTGCAATTTTTGTTTGCCATAATTGGCCAAACTCCTAATCATGATTTTATTAGCTAAGCAATTTTTTTTTTATAGCTAAAGCGGGTTTTTTTTTTTATAGCTAAAACGCCCCCCAAAATTTTTATGAGTTCTATTTGATACAAGCAGAAAAAAAAAAGGGTAAGAGTTGTGATGTTTCGAAACTCTATTTGATACAAGCAGAGTTCTATCGAAACTCTCTATTTGATACAAAAAATTGGTATGGGCACAGTAGCAGTTTGGTTAGTATGAGTTCTATCGAAACTCTATTTGATACAAGCAGAAAAATCGAAACATGTTTTTTAGCTAAAGTGTTTAACCAAACTGCTATTGTGCATTATTTTTTTTTATGTACAATGTTTTTTTTTTACTGTGGATTTTGGTTCGAAATTGGAATTAAGGAGGGTAGGAAGGTAAAAGGGGGAGGATGAGAGGCCGGACTAAATACAAGCACTCCCCCTGCTTGTATTTAGTCCGGCTTCCCCTGATTATTTAGCTGGCGGCTATTTAGTCGGGGGACGTTTTTGGTTGCCAAAGCATGAGCTAAACTCCTCATCCCCCGGCTATTTAGTCGGGGTCCCTTGTACATCATCCAAACGACGCCTTGTTTATTTTATGCGTGGAAATCCTTTCTCGTTGCCTACTTCTGTTGGAAGTATGACTGCAAACGAACCGAGATGCTCGCGAGCAGCTTGTGGCTCGGCTTGTTTAGTAATCGAGCCGAGCTCGAGTTCTAGGCTCGTTTAGTAAACGAGCTCGATAAGGTTTGGCTCGGCTCGCAAAGGCTTGGCTCGTTTAAGGAGACTCATTAAATAAATTGTCTTGGCTCAGCTCGCTAAGGGCTCAACTTATTTACGAACAAGTCAAGCTCGATTTTTGGCTTGTTTACTAAACGAGTCAAGCTCGAACTCTACAAAGCTCGGCTTGACTCGGCTCGTCTTGTTTACAAGTTGGAAGCTTCCAATATTTCGATATTTTTTCTTCCTCTGAAATGGCTCTTCTGGTGCTAGAACGTTATTTAGATGGAGTATCTCGATATTGAAGAGATCAAATTCCTCCCGGTAACGCACGGTGCTAGCTGCCTTCTTTCCTTTAGCTTGCGTATTATTAGAATTTTTTCACGTCTTTGTCCTTTTTTGGCGTATATATTCTGCTTGGAGCTACTGTAGGAAGACTTGCCGTGGTTAGCGGTGGTTTGTTTGTTGGTTGGTTTCCACTAGTTTCTGTTTCGATAACTACGGTTGCGATTTTTTCTGCATTTTCTCTATCGATTTCTGGACTGTAGTTGGTTTCTCGGCCATCTAATTGCATGAGGTGTTTCTTGTGCACGCAGTGCTCTTTGCCTTGATAGTCACTTGGTTGGTATAAGCCAGTTTCCATAGGAAGCCTTGTCAGTAATTGAACTTATGTGACAGTTGTTCATTAACAACGTGAATGCCGTTTTTTGACATCTGACCGTCTGATCAATTTGTCCTCTTTTTTTTGGGGTAAATCAGTTTGAAATAAAAAGAGGCTAAGCGAATATACAGCCTACGGCATACCCCGGGAGGACAGTAGGCTACCCGGGAGGACAAAATAAAAGAAAAGAAAGAAGATCAATTTATCGTTGGTGTATCATCACCTCGCCCGGATCCTTTGCACTGGACACCATGAGGACACACACACAGACAACATAAACCTAGGCTAGAAATAATGCACCAATCTCCTCTTGGATAACATTATTAAAAGATGCATCTCATTTCCCCTTTCTTTTATTGTACTACTAGTACTAGGTGGTATGGCTCGGGACTCACACACAGATAACATAAACTAAGGCTAGAAATAATGCACCAACCTCCTCTTGGATAACATTATTAAAGAAGGTGCATCCCATATTCCCATTTCCCCTTTCTTAGCTGGTATGGCTCGTGCTATGTATGAATGTCGTGTTCGTGAAATACAAGAAACAGTAAAGAAGTTCACACAGAAATTTACGGGGTTCCCCAAAATCGGGTACGGCCCAGCCACAACAGTTGAATCCGTGATGGGCTAGATGCCAAGCTCCACTCCACTCTACTCCGTTCTGCTCGGCATCTGGCCTTTATAAGAACTTCTCGATACTTCTCCATATGAACAAAACATATATTTCCAAACTCATAAGCTCGATTCGCATTATTCAGTATAACAACATTCTCTGAAGAGCTGCAGCTCAAAAAATTGTTGGAAACCAATAGATCTCCATCAGGAATAAGTGACAATTTCGTCAGAGGCGGGGAGTGAAATATTGGAGGGGATTAGTCTAGCTTCGCGCGCGATGGCAACATAAACAACTTCTTGGGTGGTGCTGTCCCTGCCGAGATCTTTTGTCCGAACCTTGCCCTCTGAGATCACACGCTAATTGGCAGTCTCCAGCCGATCGGCACACGAAGGGAACCGGAGATGTTTCAACATCACCGGCGAAAGAAGAAAGAAGTAACAAAGACAATTCATGCTTCCTAAATTATTTTTCTTACTCATTCCTCCTTAAATTAGTTTGCCGAAAAAATTAATCCAAAGGCTTCGTTAATTTACCTGGAATGCTTAGTATTTTTGCAATTGGGTGAAGACAAAAAAAAAAAAAAAAAATTTGAACTAGTTACAGACCCATTTTACACCAAAATTTGAGAGGAATAATAAAACAAGCATGACTACACTAATGCCTAGAATTGTGAAAACTACAAGCAGAATCAAATATGTTTCTTCCTCCCAGTGGCTGTCATCAAGAGTATTAGCTCGTGCACATGGACAAGAAATAAAACGAGACAGGGCTCATTTTTTTCCCTAAGATATTTACTTTTTTTAACTGCAAAAAGAGTGGGAAGGAGCGACCAGTGTAACAACCCCTCATGGGAGTGACCATTGGGGTTCCCGACCAGCTGTGGTATGTCCGGTTGAGCCATAGCTACTGTCTGAGAGGACAGACCGTCACCACAACACCACTTAGGCAACTAGTTGGCCAAAGGCCCTCCACGCAAATCCACACACTGACACAAGTCCCAACACTGGCATGGGAGGGACTCGAACATGGGAGGTCCATGCACGGGGAGAGAGGAATCTTATCTCACTCACTTTGGCCAACTAGGCTACAACCTCAGTGGTTCTAAGATATTTACTTGAGTCTACTTTTCAGTTCTCCTATTATGTCTTCCAAATTGTCTACACTAACAATCCATCCTTCCCAACCAAAGGGGTGATTTTTGTTAATAACCAAATGGAATACTAGTCTAAGGGTCAAGTTGGTAATTTTTGTTACATCCCCCCTCCAGGAGCCTACGTATCATATACGTCCCAGCTATCCAAGTGGTGAGGCTCTACCTCCCAATTGATTTGGGACTGCACTCACTAG
>CM029277.1:30980762-31064115 GCA_016920895.1 Vaccinium myrtillus
ATAACATCTTTTAAACAAGAATACATCGAATTTATAACATGTTTTAAACAAGTTCATAAAATTTCGCATGGAGATTTATACTAACATTTAATAAAAATTTCCAAACATCACCATGAAACCTCATAACATTTGAATGTTTTGAACTTGGAGTATGTCCAAATGCGACGAATTTTTATACAAAACTTATGAATATAATATGGATATTATAAAATTAATCATAGTACCTTGTAATTGCAAGGCAGCTCAAATATGCAACGCATGTGTAATGTAGCAATGTTTCACTTGCTCCGTTCCATCGTCTAATTTCACTATTTGGGATCTCTCAAAATATTATTTATAGTTTCCAATATAGAATAATACTTTTCATATATCTCAATTTGCGTTCTATTAGACAAAGTTTTTTAAATTATATATCTTTGTGTTTGAACATATAAATAATTTTTCGAAATGCATCTATGTCGAAAGTGGATAACAAATTGAGAACGAGGGAACCTTTTTTTAATATTCATTCCATTAATGAACATATGAAGGACATATTAAAATTAAAAAAAAGGAACATGCCATAAGATTTTACCGTTAACAATCTAAATTCCAACAAAATCAAAAGAAATAACTAAATGATAAACTTTTCTTAATGTGTTTAACCCACATTAGCGACAAAACATCAAATGAAACTTTTTTTTAAAGTAATATTATAAGAAATAACTAAATGATAAACTTTTCTTAATGTGTTTAACCCACATCAGCGACAAAACATCAAAGGAATATGAATTGAAAAATTAAAATTACATGTTTATATATATATATTATAGATCGATTTGGATTGGGTTTGAGTTTGGTTGAATACTTGCTAAGACCAAACCCAAATCCAAACTCGTCAGGTATCATGCTTCGAAAACCAAACCCGCCCCATGGGTAGGAAAAATTAAAAAAAACCACCCCAATAGGTGGGTTTGGTTCGGGTATCCATTAGTTTTTGGTGAAATTGCCATCCCTAAGTCTAAGAGGTGTTCCACTAACAAAAAAATAATAGTTTTTTTTCAAAAACTAAGACATGTCATTTTCTCACAATACATTACATAAAAAAAAATCAATTTATTCTAAAAATACCATTAACGAAACACCCCTAAATCCCCAAAAAAGATACCCTGAACATACCCATAATTTGACCGGGTTCTGCTAGTTAACACCCAATAGGTGTTCCGTGGGATGTAATAAAATAGGTCTCTTTAATTCTTGACGTCACACGTGTTCTTATGGTGATCCCTATTAGCGCATTTACCAATTACACTGCAGGGCTGTCTCTCATTTTTAAAAAATGTCTAGATTAACCTTTCACCTTCACCTTTTGGGAATTTTTAGATTCGGCAAATTACTGACAATTTTCCAGTCGGTATAGAACAATTTCGGTTGTGTTTGGTTTGGGTTTTGGTTTTTGGGTAATGATTTGAGGGTGAAATTAAAATAATACTAGATACTATTTGAAATGAGAATATTATTTGAAAATAAGGGTAATAGTTTGAAAAAAATGTGAATAATGATTGAGAAAACTGGTCTCAAAACCTAATACAAACAAGGCCTTCAATTTTATTTTATTTTTTTGCATTTATTAATTTTGTGTTGATTTTTTTTCGTTTCTTAGTTTGTCCCGACGGGAGAAATTTAAAAATTATAAAATTATCAACCAAGCTTAATTTTTTGTGAATAAAGACAAAAATAATCCAATAAACTGCAAAAATTTGGATTATTTTTGTCTTTAGTGAACTTGTGTTTATAATTTTATATTTTTAGATTCATCTCATCGAGACGAACCAATAAATCACAAAAAATCGACGCAAATGATCCATAGAATATCGATATTGTATAGACGGCGTGTGAGACCCATACAAATGAGTTAATTTTTTTTTTTTAGAAGTTAGGATACTGAATTCTAAAAGAGAGTTAGTAAAAATTTTGTCAACTATTTACAGATATCCAATTGATCTAATTTCTTACAAGAACACTCAAAAAAATATTTCAAAATTATTAAACAGCTCAAATTATTTTGTATAGAATTTACAAATGGGTCCCACACGGCACGTGTATTCTACGCTATGGTTTGGTATCTATTTCTAGGAAAAAATATCAATGCCAAGTAGGCATCGTCCTACGTGATGCTCGAACAAACATCTCTGTCGTTCAAAAGCGTTCAGGATAGTCCAAATTTTAAAGAGAAAAAGTGAGTTGAGAGAGAAAGAGGGGAGAGAAAGGAGAGTGAGAGAGTGGGATAAATCTGAGCCTTTCAAATTTTGAACGGCCAAAATACTCGTCGGAGCTGTGCCTACTCGGCACTGATATTTTTTTCCTATGGCAAGGTGATTCTGTCCCCCTGAAATACGGTAATAGAAGGGTAGGGACAATTCTGTCATTTTTGCTTATAGCTTTGAGATCTCACTTCCCATCTGACGTTAGACTTGACATTTCATTGAGAAGTACTACACTTTGTGCGCGTGAAGCACAATGCCGACCACCCATTATGTGTATTTTCTGGGGCAACCAGTAGTTTTGCTAGAAAAATCCAGTATTTATGCTTGTACAATCGCGTACACAAACTGATGAGCGATGAGAGATTTTTTTTTTGAACTGCATCAATTCAGACTGATCAATGCAGATTGAAAACGCATATGTGCATCAACTCAGACTGATCTCATCGGTATTTTTTGAAAAGGAAACCAGCGACACTGCGTACACACAAAATTTACCCACAAATTACTCAAACACATACACAATTGTGTGACCCCCACACACATTGGAGCTTTTTTTGATTCAGAAAAGGAAACCAGCAACACTACATACACACAAAAGTTACCCAAACACACACACAAGTGTATGACCCCCCCACACACTGGAGGTGCGGTCAGGCCATGTTTGTTAGGTGGGATATGGGGTTGGGATTTGGGGGTGTGTTGGATGGGTCCCATTTTTCATTGTTTGGTAACCTTATTTGGGATGGGATTTGAAATCCCCACCCAATTTTAATCCACATCCGTACGGTAGAAAGAATCCCGGGGGGGTGGGGGGGATTTTTCCCATTTTAGTACAAAAAAATGTTTTTCACTGGTTATATTCCGTCGAACACAAACACCGGATATGAATTTTTCCCATCCATTGATATCCTGAGCAATATCCCAATGATTTCATATTCCATTCATATCCCATGGAATTTCATATCTCATCCATTTATCTTTGGCCAAACAAACGAGGCCTCTGATCCCACACACACTCTTCTGTCCTTTTCATCCATCTCTCTCTCTCGCTCAAGCATCTGACATTTCCACCCTCTCCCACCACGACACAGTACCATGATTCCTTGTTTTTTCCATTTTCTCTGGCCCCCTTTTTTTTTTTTATTGGAGTACTAGCGTTGATTCTTTTTTAAGATAGAAAATGCTAACGTTTGCCTAATAGGCACACGTTAAGGTTGAAAAAGTGTATTGAAATGTGTGAAAAGTGTATCGGGGTATGTGAAAGTGTATTGAAAAGTGTAAAAAGTGTATTGGAGTGTGTGTTGTTTTTGTTTGTTTGTGTGTTTAATGTGTGCCTAATAGGCACACGTTAGCAAGACACTTTCAAGATATACATCAGTGGAGTCTTTTTCCCCTGCGACAATGGAACTAAATTTTTTTTGTCAGATCTCAAATCCATCTTCAAGTCTTCCAAACGAAGAATAACAGCACTGCTACATACACAGAAAACACACACAAAATTTACCCAGAATTTGAAAATCAATGGTCCAGATTCACTTGGAGTGAATATGGGCCGTTGATTTACACTTTTGGGGTCAATTCTAGGTCCCCTTTCGGGGCACCCAGACTTACTGCGAAGAATAAATGTGACTTATTAATTGAAATGAAATTTTGTAATTTATCCCATCTTTACTTTAATATTTTGTACTTTTTAGAGGGATCAAATGTCCATTTTAGAGACCCAAAAGTAAGTTTAGAGATGTGGTCTCCATATTTGAAGACCCAAAAGTAAGTTTAAAGACCCAAAGTTCTAAGAAAACAATGGATTCCTCGAAAAAGTATAAAGGGTTATAGAAAATTTGAAATAAATTATAAAATTTTCTCTTAATATATCTCATTCATTCTTCATTTTGAAGATGGGTTGGAGATGCTCTCACCTAGTAAACAAAAAGTTTTGGGTTGGTGTAGAACAAATCTACACTTTGGATTGTGTGAGATGAGCTTTTTGGAACTTTTTTAATTGATATATTGTGAGAGAATTACATGTCTCGAAAAACACAATAAAAAAAAAAAATTCCATTTGCGGACTGGGGCCTCACTTTGGGATCGATAAAGAGTTATTCAGTTTTTTAACATGTTTTTAGAGAATCCGTGTAAAAAATTAGCTCATTTGGATATCGGTAATGACTTAGTCGATTTATGCCCCTGAATTCGTAGAAAAAAAAATTGAATGAATCAATTAATCCCTTATTGATATCTGACTGAGCTTTAACTGCAAAAGGGTGGGAAGGAGGAGCGACCAGTGTAGCAAACCCCCACGGGCATGACTATTGGGGTTCCCAACCCGCTGTGGAATGTCCGGTTGAGCCATAGCTATTGTTCGAGAGGACAAATCATCACCACAACATCACCTAGGCGACTAGTTAGCCAAAGGCGCCCCTCCACGCAAATCTACACAAGTCTCAACAATGGCATAGGAGGTCCATGCACGGAGAGAGAGGAGAATCTTATCCCACTCACTTTGGCCAACTAGGCTACCACCTCAGTGGTTCTAAGATATTTACTTGAGTCTACTTTTCAGTTCTCCTATTATGTCTTCCAAATTGTTTACACTAACAATCCATCCTTCCCAACTAAAGGGGCGATTTTAGTTAATAACCAAATAGAATACTGGTACAAGGGTTGTCACGCCCTCATTTTTAGTAACCGAAATTCATATAAAATCCACGTAGGATAGATCAAGTCGTGGTTGAAAAGTCAAATCAATAGTACATATTCAAATCAAAATTTCTCATTCTCTCTCTAAAGGGTACCCATACCCAAATACATAAGTACCGAAAAGATTTAAAGTTATTACATACTTTGAATATTGTCCAATGATTGAGAAAACTAAAGTTACATAATCGTCTCCCAATAATATACTAAGAATGAGAAGGATAAAATAACTTCATGATCAAAAAGCTTCATGCTATGCATCCACACTCCAAAGCATCCAACACATGTTCCTTGAGCGTGTACCTGAAAATGATAGGTTGAGCTACACTAGCCCAGTAGGAAACCTTTCTACAAACACTAGGTGTATAGAGATGATACATGCACATGGAGTCAAGATATGTCAAATGGATGTACATAAGTGAGTAAAGGTAACAAACCACTAGAGAAAGAACTAAGGTGTATCGAAGTATCCAAATTGATTGTCAAGTATCCACAAACAACCCAAGTTTCCAAAATCATTTCTAAGCACTCAAACACCACCCAAGTTTGCATTGTTGTTTCACCAAACTACCCAAGTAATTCACACAAGTCCAAATCCAAGTTCACACGTTGAGTTTCGACAACACACGAAAGATGGTTTATAATCTCATTTCTCACTTCTTTCATTAAAGAAAAGTCATCATTACTCATCACATTCCTTTTCAAACATTTGTTTATTCTCCGGGCATGCCATATAGGCCCCGTGTCACTCCGGGCATACCATAAAGGTCCCGTGTCACTCCGGGCATACCATAAAGGTCCCGTGTCACTCCGGGCATACCCTAATGGGCCCCGTATCACATATTTCACATTTACATTTCCACTTATCAATTCATAAGTTCAACTTAGTGCCCAAAGCCAATTCACGTATCACAATACCCTTTCACAAGTGTCCAAAACATTCACACAATCATCTTTGTTCAAGAACTCAAAATGTGTCGGTGATGGTCAAATTAGCACATGCCCAAGTGCGTGAGAAACCAAGACAACCAATACATAGCATAAAATGCACCATGATAGGTTACCGAAGCTTAGAGGTCAATTCGAGAAGTTCTGAAAGGACCAATGAGGGCCCTAACAAAGGAACATGAAAACGGAGTTATGAACCTCGAGAAAATACGACACGCTGATAGTAAAAAGCACATTCCTCTCAAAATACAAAGGCTATGAACATGAGATCAATTGGGTTTGAAAGTAGACTCATAGAGCTTTCCAACGGTTCAAGAATCACCTCAATCGGAGTTCGAGGCGAAGCCGGGCGTGCCCGCGAAGTTGGTTCAATAATCTGCCTAAACAAGAGGGAGTCCTGATCGATCCAAATGTGTTTGGATCGATCCAAAATGGTCCGGGAGCCAACAAGGTTTTGGATCGATCCAAAAACTTTGGATCGATCCAAAGAGGTCCCAAAACACCATCAGATTATCTCGGATCGATCCAACTCGTGTTTGGATCGATCCAAACAAAAGAGTGAAATTTTGACACTTGTTCCAAATTAATGGGGCTTCAATCCAAGACAAAAACGGCGAGGTTCCAAAACACAACTAATCAAGAGAGAGGGACATATCAACAATCAATTCATGGATTGATCAACTAAACATACAAAACCCAAACTCAATCAAAAACCAAGCTCACTTCCATGGTGATAACAAGTTTAACAAGAATTTGTAGGCAACCCAACAACATATGCAACAAATCAACAAAATACAACTAGAGGAGTAGAAATTTGTTCCCTACCTCAAAGATTTAGCTTGAAAAACCCCAAGGAACAAAACCCAAACTCTAGCTTCAAATCCAAGAAAAGATCTTCAAACACCGGGGTGAAATAAGCATACCAACGCGTAGAGCACGAGATTTGGAGAAGCTTTTGTGAAGGGACTAAGTTTGGAGCTTGAGTTTTGGCTAGATTGGTGAAGAGAGAAGTGGGAGAAACCATGGAGGAGAGAGAGAGAGAGGGACGGCTATTTTTTGGGAGAGGAAGATGAACTCTCCTTTCTCCTCTCTCACCACACACACATATAATATCTTAAATAATTACACCCCAAGTCCAAATGTGGCTTGTGTAATGCAAATAGGTCCAATCCCACTCACAACACTTAATAATCCATCACTTTAGCATTTTAATTAGTTTCTCATATTTCCCCAACTTTGTTTCCGGAAAATAATATGAAAAAAACGGGTCTTTACAAGGGTCACTTGCTCCGTTCCATCGTCTAGTTTCCCTAATTTTTTTTTTTTTTTTGAAAGTTTCACTATTTGGAATGTAGCAATGTTTCTCTTGCTCTGGAATCTCTCAAAATATTATCTATAGTTTCCAATATAGAATACTACTTTTTCTATGCATATCGAATCGCATTTCATATATCTCAATTTGTTTTCTATTAGATAAAGTTTTTAAAATTATAAAATGTTTATATTTGTGTCTATAAACAATTCTTTTAAAGGCATCTATGTCGAAAGTGGACAACTAATTGAGAACAGGGAACCTTTTTTAAGGGGTAAATTTCACGTACCTCCCCTGAGGTTTCTGACAATTACAGGGACCTCCCCTAAGGTTTTTGAAATTCCACTGACCTCCCCTACTTTTGAAAATAAATGTCACATACCTCCCCTCCGTTAACTTCCGTTAGAAAAGCTAACGGAAAACGCTGATGTCAGCGCCACCTCACTTTACTCTTTTTTTTTTAAATCTTAAAATGTTTATAACTTTTGTTTTATATATTCAATTTTTATGAAATTTATATATTTAAAATCTGCTCGAAAAGATCTATAAAATGAGATCCATATTCAATGTGAAATTATGAAAAAATAAAATCTTATTTTTTCAATGTGACTGCACCGAACCAGCAATATGGCCGATGTGCCAAGTACAATGCAAAGTTCTCCGAAAAGCCATAGCATCCGTGGGTGCAAAGCGCAGGCTCGTTTGGTACATGGTGCTTCGCATTGTAGGAACCTAGCCATTTTAGAGTTGGGGTAGTATAGTTAACATACTATAAGTGCTACTCAAACTTTCCCATCTAAGCAATGTGAGAAAGAACACACCTGAGAAAATAAACGTTCTCAAAGGAACAAGGAAGAAGCTTTTCAAAATGCTAAACTTAAATCTTATTTTGAAAATCTCCAACATACTTCGTGGTTTGATTTTCTGTTTGTGACTAGAAACAGTATTTTCAGATCTCCAATTTTATCCAAACATTGTTGTTCGTAGTTGGTAAAATCGCCACAATGTAAAATGCAACTGACATTGCCACACTAACACCTTATTCAGAAAACCTTGAGGTTTTAGGGAGAAGCGTAGTCTGTGGGACCGTAAGGCTCGAACAGTTCGGCAAACCATCCTTTCTTTCTCTTTGGGTTCCATCCCATGTCCTTGCAGAGTTGGTCATTGTACCATATATGAAGGGCACCGATACAAGATCTTCGGTAGTTTTTGTCGGAGTATTGCTTCATGTATGCATCCCATTTGTCTATATCCTTTTCCATCTCTTTAATGCTGGGTAGCTTGAATGTGCCGTCCAATAGCTCTGCTAGCCATCGACACCTTATCTCCGACGTGTACAAATTCGCAACACTCTCTGAGAATCCAATCACCGCAAGCTGTGGAATTCGGGGGTGAATGCATTCCCTTTTGAAACAACAGCTTTGTGTTAATATCTAGCTTACAAATTCAGACTGAATTTCATAAAATTGTAGCAGCTATTGTTAACATAGAGTACGTTACTAAACCATTTCCTTATTCTGGATGCTAACCTGTAGAGAGGAACTGTTTTATCAGGTGACCCGACTATTAGATCCTGAAAGGTTGGGGAGACAAAAATGTCTCTAAGCTTTTCAACACCCTTGAATCCAGTACCCAATATGACCAAATCTGTCTTTAAAATTTCGGTCTCCCCATCTATCAGAATGCCTTCTTTGCAAAAGCCAAAGCTTGAAGCTTTCTTCAGCCTTATGCTTCCCTTCTCAACCCTATTGTAGAAGTCATCGGGCACAGTCGAGATCAAACAAGAACTGAGTTCTTGTAGGAAACTATGTTTTGGAACCATTCCAAATTTCGCCAGATTAAGCTTCCGTTCTACATAACTTTCGACGAATTTTGAAGACGCCCATCTCTGTCAAATTTTGTGACAAATAAGATTCTGTGATCTAAATATGAGTAGATTTAGTATAAATTATAAACAAAAGAAGTTACCACAGGAGAAAGCAATGTAGCTAGAAGACCAAGTAGGAGCCCTTCACCAGGCTTGTGAATTGATAGCTCTGAGAAGCGATTAAGGTAGAGATAAGCTAAGGGAACTCCCCATGGCTGGTAATCAGGGATGTTCCAGTGCTCAGTCCTGTATATAACAGTACAGGGATTATCCACCCCTACGAGCCACGAAAATATAAGGTAGTTAGAGGGACAGTAAACTCGAACTTGCCAATGAAAATGACGAAACTAAATCGAACAACATGTTCAGGTGATGAACATGACGAAACTAAATCGCTGTTGGTTTACTCATGATGAGCAACGTAGGGGTGATTTTGTTGAATGTCTTTATCTGATAAATTTCGGTCCCGTGTTCTCACCGTTTGATGTTGAGCACTCCATTGCAGTGTCGAGTGCTGATTTCTGGAATCCAATGACAACGACCCGCTTTCCTTTGACAAATTCTTTAGCACTTGCATAATCCATGGCAGCGTAATCCATGGAGTGTATAACCTTTCCCTGAAACACTTCAGGACCCTTACCTTGAGGAAATTCGGGTATGTTCGGGATACCACTGAACCTTCCCACACATATAATCACAAAATCAAATTCACAAACCTGCATGCATCAATACATAGGATCATCATTTATCATCTACAGGGGTGGAGCTATGTAAGGGCTGGGGCAGCCCCTCCTCCTATTTTTGTGTGAATTTTACATATTTTTTTATAGATATTTTTTTTAAAAAAAAACTATAAAAATTCGAAAATAATTACTCTACTTAACAAGCAAGAAAAAATTTCACTTCGAGAACACTAAATTATGGTGAATGGTACTATACAATAATGATACTGCATTCGTCAAATGATATGATAACAACAGCTTAATTTTTCAATATATCAAAATAGTCCCTATTAAAAACTCGAATGATTAGATTTAGTGCTGGAAAAAAATCCTCGAAATAAGATTTGTTTCATAGATCGGCCCTCTCCAACTTTGATTCCTGGCTCCACCACTGTCATCATTATGAAACTTTCTTAGTGATACTAGTTAGAACCTCTATGCACGCACGGAGTCTCGTGCTCAATATTATTATGTGTTAGTATGTAAATTTTTAGCCGTTATTTTTAAACGTTTGCATGGCATAGAGATATGATAAACTTCATACAGCTTTAGCCAAAAACCTTAACATGGATACGGGATTCTGTAGTGCTGTAATTAACTTCAGAGAACTTCAATTTGGGTGGTCTATGTGAAAGCTCAAACAAACTGCATCAAAGAGCAAAGTGGTAGGACTATATTAGAAATGGGGAAATTGCCATGAAACTTCAAAGCCTTAAACTATATTAGAAATAGTGAAAATATTTAAAAAGGATTTCGGACGGTAAATTACAAACACAATATTTAGATAATCCTAAATCAGGACGAGGGAGATTATGATTGTTTTTCAACTTTAGATACCATCATCTAAACCATATCTTGTAATCTTGATATTATTAACACAAAACGGTCAATTCGTTGATCACTCAACCTTCTAATAGGTTAGTTGTTCAAAGCTACTTGAAATTGGGGCAGCACCCCACTTGCAAAAATCAAACTACTTATTGATGTATTTTAGCAATCACATAACAAGGTCAAAAAAGAAGACGAGAAAAAGAAAACAATTTGGTCTTTTGGCCTCAAGGAAGAAATTAGCATTCAACAAGAATAGCCACCGACAGCTATGGCCCATAAAGACCAACAACTTGCAAGGGTGCGTCCGAAAATAACAACACAAAAGAAGGACAAAAAAGGCCAAAAAAGAGAGGCCGAAAGAGGATGATAGTTTTTCCTTTTATTATAGGTAGGATAGATAGATGGATACCTCAGAAGAAAGGCTTTTGGTGTCTTGGATTGTAACATTCCATTTTCCTCCTTTAGAGTCAAAGGGCTCACCAGTTCCACCCCAAAGTGCCCATGCTTGTTGCACCTCTGATGATGCGCCTTCATAGTCGATGCTGACCACTTTAGTGTTGAATCTTATGTGGTGTAGCAAATCAAGGTGATGAGCATACGACTCGAGGTACTCCAACACTTGGTTTTGGTCGGGAAAGACTTCGGTGACAGAATCTGGCCATGGGAAATCGGAGAACTGGTATGCAGGCTTGGGTGTTTGGAGCTTAGTGATCTCTACCGTTTTAGTCCACACTCCTCCGATGCCGCTCTGGGCCTCGAACACTATGGGACGATAACCCTTCGATAGAGCGTACTTGCATGCTAGAAGGCCGCTGATACCGGCTCCGATTATGGCCACCTTCCTCTCCATCACTCCTGGGCACCCCAACTGTAGGAACTAATCCTGATACACTTCTTTATCTCCTAGTCCTCTTCCAGATATATACCGAAATTTGGCTATTCTTACTGTTATCTAGTCTGGCAAATGAAAGCAAAACAAGTGGGGGTAAATTCTGAGTTGCCCTATTTCACTGATCATCTTTCACTAAGACAAGACATTGTGGTTTGGTTGGAACTCTGAGAATGACGTGACAACAACTCCCATGGTGGGTGTTCTAGGATTAGCTATCAATGGGAACATAAAGATAAAAGAGTTAACGAAGTACCACCATACTTGTTTATTTTATGCATGGTAATCCTCTCTCGCTGCTTACTTTAGTTGGAAGTAGGACTGCAAACGAACCGAGCTGCTTATGAGCAGCTTGTGGCTCAGCTTTGCTCGTTTAGTAATCAAGTCGAGCTCGAGTTCTAGGCTCGTTTAGTAAACGAGCTCGAGAAGGTTCGGCTCGGCTCGCAAAGGCTCGGCTCATTTAAGGAGACTCATTAAGTAAATTAACGTCTGGTTAAGGGCTCAACTTGTTTACGAACGAGCCAAGTGCGAGCTCAATTTTTTACTTGTTAAGTAAATGGGTTGAGCTCAAACTCTACCAAGCTTGGCTTGTCTTGTTTACACCCCTAGTTAGAAGATTCTAATATTTTGATATTTTTTCTTCCTCTGAAATGGCTCTTCAGTGCAATTTTTACATTTTTCAATACATTTGCACCTACTTTAATACACTTTTTGCACATTTCAACATATTTTTTTAACCTTTTAACATAAGTTCACTGGACATATGTTGGAATTCTCCAATTTCGAAAACAACGGCGATAAACAAAGTGCGTTTGCAGTGGGTTTGTCAAAATTGTTTTCCAATGAAATTCGTCCTTATTGTTGCATGCAGCTTCCCACTTGTCCTTTGGCATGAAATAAGTTTTGTTTTCTACTCTTAACAATTTTTGTTTTCATACTTCCCAATTTTAAATGATGAAGTAACGCTTTCTAGATGGAGGAGAGGAGGGATGGCGCAAGGAGTCAAAATGAGGAAACATGGAGGAATTGGTGGTTAGGGAAACTGTCAAATTATTGAATGCTCTTGAAACAACCATAACCGGTCATGTGGTAGCTCTGGAACACTTCAACACCACATGTTTTTACGAGAACGTTTGATATTCATGAATAAGCGTAAGAATTCCGCATAAATGTGCAGTGCTAACATGACCGGTAACACTACGTGACCGTGCTTTAGAACTACCAATAATTACTCAAGGAGACTATTGGGGTCCAAGTATAGGACAAAAATCCATTTAGTTCTGAGATAAGATGTTGATTATGCATGGTACAGTACTGGAAATGACATGGATACCCACCTTCATTCAAGTGAATTTACCCAAAGACCTCTTTATTTCTATGTTTTCTAGTAGGAGTACTTTGTTTTCTCACGAGATGTTGTCCTTCACTTTTACATCTCACGGATTGTTTGAACTTCGAACTTCTCTGTTCGATGGTATTGTACGTGAAAACGAATTTTAGGAGGTGTTCCATTAATAAAAAACAGTTTTTAAAAAAAAAATTAAGACAAGTCATTAAAGTGGAGGTTCATTGAAAGGCTGAATTAATTAGGTGTGCTATATGCGCATGTGAGTGCCGTGCTTGGATCGGGGGTATCCCCACCTAGAGTTGTGCATGTGATCAGGTCTAAAAATCACGGTGGGTTGTGATCATTGTTATTCTTGCATGATCGATGATTGGGGGGGCTATTCTGGTGGTCAAGCTATATGTGCATGTGATTAGGCCTGTGTAAAAATTGGCTCGGACACCCAACCCGAGTGTACTTCACTACGTTAAAATTTGAAGCATGAAGCATTAAGGAGACTATTGTAGTTTTCTCTCAAGGATGAAAGTTCATAATAAAACAAGTTCATCTCCCTAAATTTTCCCTTTTTTTTAGCAAGTGGTAATTTCATTTTAAAGGCCCGAAGGCAATGCAAAATTTTATAACAAAATACAGGAATGAAGCAAAATTACCAACATCTAGATGCGGCACATGCATTACTAGGCTCAATGACATGCACCTACTACAAAAGTAGACCAACGAGGTCAGACATAGAGTAAAAACTGTGGTAGTAAATGATCCTACCCGAACATTTTGCACTGGACACCATGGGGACTCATACTAGGGGTGCACAAGAAAACCGATACAACTGCCAAACCGCTTCGATCCAGACCGAACCGGTCTATTTGGTTAGGTTCTATGGTTCATTGGTCTGGTTATGGTTCTAAATATCTAAGAACCGGTAATTATGGTTTGGTTATTGGTTCTCAATTTAAGAACCATGGTTAGAACCGAACCGGACCGTATAATTTATATATACAGTCCACTTCCAGTCAGGTCTCCCGCATTTTTTTAAAATCCGACCTCCACTTTCCGGATCGAATTTCGACGATCCGAATCGTCCAATGTGTTTAAAATGTGTTTTTAAGGATACCCGCGAGAAATCAACAAAAAAAAAAAAAAATACTGGAAAGGGCTTGATCCGAACAATTCTTCATAAAAACTGTATCAAGCCCTTCCCGATATTTGCTTTTGCTGATTTCTCTCGGGGACCCTTAAAAACACATTTTAAACACATTGGACGGTTCAGATCGTCGAAATTCGATCGGGATCTATGAGGTGTGGATTTTTTTTCCTTGGTAGGAAGTGGGGTGTATATATATATATATATATAGGAAAGATTTCTAGTGAGGGTTCCCTCACAAATAAAATGAGGGAAAACATTGTTGGAAGTTGGTTCGTTTCACGGGATCTACGGCTGAGATTAAAAAATACACACGCGGGTTGATTGGGGGGTCAAAATAGGTTCGCGGGTCAGGATCCGGGTTAAAACCCCATCCGGATCCCTCCCCCCTCATTTCATCTGGTCTTCACCGAGAGAAGAGAGAGAAGGAGAGAAAAATGCGATTTCAAAAATCTACACCCCGATCGACGAAGAACAATCGATTTCGTGAATAAATCGACCAAAACAAAGGTATAATCTCTCTCCCTTCTCTTCTCTCTATCTCTGGTTCGTATTTCTTTGATTCGTACTCAAATCGATTTCTGGGTTTTTAGGGTTTCCAACCACAATCGATTGAAGAACAAACAAATCCCGATCTGATTTCACTGAAATCTAAGGTATCACTCTTGTCTCTCGCTCTTCTTTCGATTCTTTTCGTATCTTTAACTCCATTTCTCAAATTTTAGGGTTAGAGTTTCCACGAACAGATGTAATCGAATGTACTACTGGTCAAATTTTAAGTCGATTTCTTTTTTATTTTTGAGCTCGTTTTCTCAAATTTTAGCTCGATTTGTTTTGTATTGTCAAGGTTATCTTTTTTTGATTGGGGTTTTTTTCGATATAGGGTTATTTCTTCCGATT
This sequence comes from Vaccinium myrtillus, assembly GCA_016920895.1. NCBI lineage: Eukaryota > Viridiplantae > Streptophyta > Magnoliopsida > Ericales > Ericaceae > Vaccinium > Vaccinium myrtillus. The sequence goes on from CM029277.1 coordinate 30,995,658, forward strand.
TGTTTATAAGCTAAGTTTTACTCTTTATGCCCATCATAGTTGTCAATAAATAATGGACACAAAACTCATGAATCTCAGTTATCAACCTGAATTTTAGTTGTCCCTTCTTATAGTTACATCACCATATGACAACAGTTACATCATGGGCCAAATTTGATTGCTACTAAAATGTCCCTGATGCTGCAAATGCCTATTACATTTTTACATAGGAAACCAGAGTTCGGCAAAAGTAAAAGCGTAGCTTTAGCAGTAGCAGACATGAATGTTTCCAGTTGTATTTTTACAAAACTGCACTTTTTGTCCAGTAATATCTGCATCTGGTTTCTGAATTTGTTTGTGAATCTAGTTTCTGAATCTGTTTGTGAATCTGGAAATTGAATCTGTTTGTGAATTTGGAAATTGAATCTGTTTCTGAATTTGGAAATTGAATCTGTTTCTGTTTGGTTTCTGTTTTGCTGATGTTACAAAGTTGGTATTGTTTGGTAGTGGGTTCAAAGCCATTGACGATGATTGCTGCTGTTATGGAGTTTAATGTGCTGCACATTTGTGCCTCTTATACATTTTCTCACTTTTTTCCCCCCATCGCTTTTGTATGGTAGTGTTGTTTTTATGCTCACTTTGGTCACTGGAATTGGACTCACTGGAATTGCTACATTTCCTTGTTTTTGTCTATGGGATTGGTCATGTATTTACACTACAAGAAAAAACACATTTGGCCACATCTAAAAAAGTCACCAAAAGATGGATTTTTGTCGCCTATACTCTTTGGCTACAGGGGCTAAGTAGTCACCAAATCCGTGTCACTAAAGGTCAATGGCCACAAGATAACGAGCGTGTCGCCGAAAGATGTGTCCTGCGACAAGAGAACTTGTCACGGAAAGGAAGTTTTCGGCGACAAGCATGTCGCCAAAGGCATTGATCACAACCACCTCCTTTGAAACATGTCGCCAAATGTTCATTTTTGGCCACAAGCATGTCGCCGAAAGTTCGTTTTTGCCACAACTGGTAGTCACCAAAAGTATCTATATATACTGTGACTACAAATACCTTGTCACCAAAAATAACCTTCTGCCACATCATGTGACGCCAAATCAAAGCAGCATGATATATAATGTTTGGAATTTTTGTAAAATCATTGCACCTAAAATTTTATTGACACATCACCATTCATATAAAAGCCAATCCACGTACTTTAACCATAACATAAACTTTATATCAAACAATCCAACAATCATCCACACAAGTTCCTTAAAAATCACCAAATCCACCGTTCAAAACTAATAGAAATCGTCATACTACTTTATCTACTAATGACAATATCCAAAAACAAAAGTAGTGGAAATCAAATCTTTGAATGCCCGAAGCCAATTCTACACATCCATCGCATCGATCACCTAAGTAGTGGAAATCAAATCTTTGAATGCTCAAAGCCAAGTCTCCTCATGCATCGCATTGATCACCTGTGAAAAAGAGCACGAAGCCACAAACATGTCATCAACGATCGATACTAGTATATGTAGCAACTGAAGATAAAAAAAAACATATAATTTAAAACTGTAATCCTAAACAAGCAAAGAAAATCAATAATTTCCACACCTTCAAAATTAAGGGGTAAAAATTCCATTCCATGAAGGAACTTTTCTTATCAATCCAGAACTGAAAGAAATACGAGATGCCATCACCAAGAGATCCACATGAACTACTGAAATCTTTGTCCAAAGTACACCACCTAAATCGAATATGCACACAAATGGGTACGAAAAGATAAAAAAAGAAAAGAAAAAGGAACTAGATAGTAAAAAATGAGTATTGTTTTCCAAGATTGAAGTGTCGAAAATGGCTTAATGTCAAGTGATACAGGCTTCTATTATGGAGTAGTACTTACTTATAACCTGGATTGAAAAAAATCTAAATCTGCCGCGGAATACCATTTTTCGGCCACCTAATATCAATTTAAGCACCAAAGAGAAGGAATCTCTATTTGCAAAGTAAATGCACAATACTCTTGGCCCGACACTCGTGGGTTTTCACTGCAAACTAGATTTTGAATTTCTACAACAATGGAACAGTTTCAAAGCCAACAAGATCTGTGAATATTTGTTCAAGATGAATGCCAATTGTATACGTACTCGTCGATCTGATGCGATGAGGAAAAGACTAGACTAGAAGTAGATAGTAGATAAGAATAATAGTAGACATGTGGGATGCAAGCTTTTAGAAAGACACATAGTGCATATCAAGCGTGATCCTTGTATGGATCACATGCACATTGATAACCCATAACTTGCACTTTGTCATTTATAAAGTTGTACTGACTGAACATTAGAAGGTACACATAAGCCTTCCATTATAATTGCTATGATCTAGCATCTAGGAATGCAATACAGTTCTTTCTATTTCATGTTTAAAACTTTCAGTTGACGAGATCATCACAGATTCACGAGAAAAGAAAAAAATGGATTTAGTATAGTAAATTTCAGATAGTATGATGTCTCTTACCTTTGCTGGATAAGCTTCTGCCTAAAAAAGTCTACCCTGCTTCTGCCTAATACATAGACTTTGCTGGATTATTAACACTTGCCGAAAAAAAAAAAAAACACACTGTTCACAGATTTCCCGTGGCATCAGTTAAGTTTCCTGTGACTAGGGACATGCTGGTTATTCTGATTCTAAACAATCAAACAAAATTACTTGTAGTGGCAATATTAATGGAAGAAGGGCTGCACTATTCGACTTCAAGGCTATAGAGCTTGTGCTGGTTAGTTTTAAGGAAATGGCTCCTTTGCTTTATCTAGTACTTCAGGTATTAATGGGCGATAATGGGGTAGCCATTTCATGCTTTCTACCTTACTATTACTGGATACTGCAATACTTTGATAGTAAGAAAAACCTTCTAAAAAGAGATGCAAAAGAAACATAAAGAAATAGGGTGGCCCTTGATGGAAGCTTCTACCAGAACCATAAATAACCTTTCCTATTGCAAATGACACCATTTCAACACATATGCATCCTATGAAAAATAAGAGAAAGAAAACGTAAACCTTCAACAAAATTTGATAGCACGCATGATACTATTATCTAGGTGGGGCATGTACGTGGAAGTAGCGGACAATGTGTTGGTGATGCATACTGGAAATTGCGTGAACATGAAGGATTCATCAGAGAGAAATTATATCAGCAAGTTGATTTACAACCCTTAAATAAGAAACCAGTGAATCTATAACCTAGAACAAACATAAGATTGAACCAAAAAAAGCTTCCAAAAAGGCCAGTTTCAAAAAAAAATAAAAGTAACCTATATATTATTTGGGAGTAGCACAGGGAAAAAATTTACAAAGTAATGACAAAAAAAGAAGTAACATTACATCAAAAATATTTTGGTCAATCGAAAAGTTGTTTTACAGAGTAACAAAAACGACCGAGCAAATCAATATAACATGGAAAAAGTAGAATTTCAGACCAAACAAATAAATTTTTTTTGTTTTTTCTTTCTAATGCAAGAGGACCATCCTCAATCACTGCCTTTACACAAATTTTGAAGTTTCTGAAAATTTAAAAAATTACCAGACTTTCTCTGTTTTTTTTTTTTTGGTAAGTGCCTTTCTCTGTAGTTGGAAGCACATTAATATAGGAAGCTAATAGAGGGAGAAGATAAAGAAGTCAAAGAGTGGAAGACCTTGAATCACCCCTGATGTATTTTCTCTCTTCGATTTGATTTCCGCACAACCTACTGAATGTAAATAATCAGTATGTGTGTATACATTTGCATGTATAAAAAAGTAGTCAAGAGGTACTGAGACTCTGAGAGTATAAAAGTATGGAATAGAGAGGGAAAAAAATAGGTACAGAGTTTAAAGCATGGAGTAGGCCATGTGGACAGTGAATTAGCTTTAGGATTCTTGTCCTTTTCTCTTTAGTCTCTGTAAAAACAAACCTCTTGACATGCGTCAAAGAGAGGGAGAGCACAGATTTCTTACCCCACAGTGATGGTTGTAGAGCAAGGGAGAGCACAAAGAGGCCCCAGTTCGTATCTAAAAAGGTATATGAAGAATCCAGAAGCTGAAAATGAATGTTGCAGAGAAACTGTAGAACAAGTTTCGTTGGGGATTTGTCACAAACACCTAGCGTGCATAACTCCAGGCGAAACCCCCCAAAATACTTCTCTGAACCAAATACACAGCACCCAGACAAGACAAGCAGAGGGAGATGCAGAATAGAGACACAAACTCCAAATTCAAACTAAAATCGAAACTAAAATCGAAAAGTACCGTAGACACGAAGCTGGAAAGAAGCCCCCATGGATGATTATAGATGAATGTTGCTGAAGTTTGCTTCTGGAGAGATGCCCATAATCCTGAAGGCGATTACATGGCTTGCGGCCTCAGAGGGAAAACAATCGTTGGCCGGAGATGCTGGCGGTGCAAAGAAATTTATCAGTTACGATCGAAAGGAGTCATTTGAGGATCTGATGGAGTGTTTTGCCTCTTTCATTAAGGAAATGAAAACAAAGAGAGGGAGAAGGAAGAGCAACAGATTTCTTACCCCACGGTGATGGTTGTAGAGCAAGGGAGAGCACGAGTTAGAGAGGGAGGGAGAGGCACAGAGTAGCTTCCACCATTTTAGACTGTGGAATGTGGATGAGATGATAGGCGATATAAACCTAGGGCTGTTTTTTTGGCGACAAGGAAGACACATCGAAACGACGTAGTTTCGTTTGATAAAATTAGAGCCTTTTTTGGTGACAAGGCAGGCACAGTGAAACGACGTAGTTTCGCTTGGCAAAAAATTTGAGCGAAATTTTAAAGCGCGCCTAAACGAGTTTGATCCCGCCTGCGCCGAAATTCACTGCCTTTGGCGACAAGCTTGTAGTAGTGGCCTTAAATTTATCTTTCAGCGACAAGTTTCTGAGTCACCGAATCTCCTATTTCTTTGGCGCGCACATTTTTGGGTGCTCAAATATTTTCGGTGACAAGCGTTAAAATTACTTGTCGCCATTGGGTACATTCCGTGACAACTTATTTTTTGTTGTCACCAAAAGATTTTTTTGGATGTAGCCAAAGGTGTTTTTTCTTGTAGTGTTATATAGACTTCAAAATTTTGAGAAAATGGGCCTAACGTCTTTAACATGAGAAAATGTTTATGGGTTGGCTCACTGAATTGATCATCTAATCATGATTGAATGATGTTATCTTTCAGTTTCAATGGTAGCATTCAAATGCCAGGAGCTATCAAAATTGCTGTAATTTTCGTGTATCACTTGGTTTAACCAAGACCTAGCCAAAGAGAACAAGAAGATGAAGAAGTTGATGGCAGATGCTAAAGTGGACTCCTACAAATGGAAGTGCTACTGGATCCTAGAGTTGGTGTAATTGATTCTCAAGTACACAGAAATTTAAATTCCACTCTCTCTCTTGTTTTTCCCTCTCGTTTCTCTTCGCTGTTAGAATCATCTTCAAACCTAAATCTTTTTAAAGAACTCCGAGAAGATCAATAGCAGATCTTCTTGACCAAAACTGATTAGTGCAGTAAAGGAGATCAATTGCAGATCAATTGCTCTCTTGCAGTAAACTGATTAGTGCAGTAAAGCAGATCAACTACAGAAACATTAGTCCATTTTCGACGGCAATAAACATTAGAATGGATCAAACCATTGTGACAGAGTTCCATTTCAATGAAGTGCTAATGCAATACTGCTACAATAGATTGTCAATCCAAACCCAGAAATCTGTTTCCAGAACATTGTTCAAGTAGTTTTTTCCAGATTACAAAAATTCAAACAAGTGAACTTAAATGTTGAATACAACCAAGTCACCAAATGTAAGGTTTTAACAACAGAGGTGCAGCTCAACAAAATGTAAGGTTCTGGGTTAAGGACATAAGGCATGTAGCTATATAACCAAAATAAGAATCTCATATGAGCAGACTTCATTCACAATGGATTCTCCTTTCTCTGACTTGATAGTCTCCAAGATCGTTCCGACTGTGAAGAATAAAAAATGATTTGGCAGAATCTTAGGAATAAAGAATGATTTAGCAGAATCTTAGGGTTTCCTTGTTTTATGATTTAGTAGAATCTTAGGGTTTCCTTGTTTTGTTATTTTCTTATTTGTCATCTCCTATTTAAACACTTGTAATAACGTATGATTCAGAAATATACATTCAGTATTTCAGTAATAATGCCTTGGTTTGTTTCTCTCCCCTTTGGTTTCTATCATGGTATTAGAGTGGGTTTCGATCCTGTATCAATTCTTCTCCCTCCTCTGTTTTCGACATCAGCCTCTCTCTTTGCATCTCTGGCAGACCCTCAGTCGTCTCTCTCCCTCTCCAATAGCAGCAAGCAGCAGTAACAAATATCAAACAATTCAGTCAAACAAATTCAATCCAATTTATGGATATTTCTGTAATCCATGATAAATGCAATCCAAATCTGTGTTGACATGACAAGATTATCCATAAGTTTTTGGAAACACCTTATGAATACAAAGATTATCACAAAATGAAGTTTGGCAATTGATACACAAAACTTATGAATACACACTGGTATCTGCCAAAATCCCCACGAAAACAAAAGCCCAAAAGCGGAACCCTAGAGATTTGATTTTCAAAAACAATCCCGTGGCCTAGGGTTTCAAAAACCAGAAACGTAGAAATTGTTTGATGTACGGAGAGAGAGAGGGTACCTTGGTGGTGGATTCTCAAAACCCTAGCCCTAGATCGCTCGTCGTCCTGTGGTGGTTCGAAATTGGTTCGTCGTTTATCTTCTCTCTCAACGAAAACCAGCGTGAGAGAGAGAGAGAGAGCAGAACCTTTGTCGATTTTGTCAAACAAAAACCCAGAAATCGATTGTGGTTGAAAACCCTACAAATCCCAGAAATCGATTTGAGTACAGATCCAAACAATACGAACCAGAGATAGAGAGAAGAGAAGGGAGAGAGATTATACCTTCGTTTTGGTCGATTTATTCAAGAAATCGATCGTTCTTCGTCGATCGGGGTGTAGATTTTTGAAATCGCGTTTTTCTCTCCTTCTCTCTCTTCTCTCGGTGAAGACCAGAGGAAATGAGGGGAGAGGGATCCGGATGGGGTTTTAACCCGGATCCTGACCCGCGAACCTATTTTGACCCCCCAATCGACCCGCGTGTGTATTTTTTAATCTCAGCCGTAGATCCCGTGAAACGATCCAACGGCCAACAATGTTTTCCCTCATTTTATTTGTGAGGGAACCCTCACTAGAAATCTTTCTATATATATATATATATATACACAAGAAGTTTCCTATGAGGGCTCCCTCACAAAAAAAAGTGCGGGAAAACAGTTGTTAGCCGTTGGATCGCGTGAAGGGCATAGGATCCAACGGTCCACAACTGTTTTCCCGCATTTTTTTTGTGAGGGAGCCCTCACAGGATATGTTCTATATATATATATATATATATATATATATATATACACTCCTTATCTAGTCCGGGAGTCCCGGATCCGGGACTCCACCTTCCCGATATTTTTTTGACGATCCGAGCCGTCCAATGTGTTCAAAAGGTGTTTTCCACGCTGAAATCTTCAAAAAAATACCGGGAAGGGCTTGATCCAAGCGGTTTTCGCAAAACTCAGAAATATGCGCTTTTTTGCGAAAACCGCTGATCAAGCCCTTCCCGGTTTTTTTTTGAAGATTTCCCGCGTGGGCCTTGGAAAACACCTTTTGAACACATTGGACGGCTCGGATTTCCCAAAAACAATTGGGAAAAGCATCAAAACGCTTCGGTCCGGGAAATCCGGGATCCTTGACAGGATCGCCGGTGTATATATATATATATATATACATAGGTAAAATTTCTTATCCACACTCCCGGATTTAAGGAAAAAATGGGGTTTTTTGTGTTGCAAATTTTTTTTGGAAAATCCGATCCGTCAAATGTGTTCAGAAGGTGTTTTCAAGGGTCCACGCGGAAAATCTTCAAAAAAAAAAAATATCGGGAAGGGCTTGATCCAAGCAGTTTTTGCAAAAAATATAAATATATATTTTTTGCGAAAACTGCTTGGATCAAGCCCTTCCCGGTATTTTTTTTTGAAGATTTTTCGCGTGAACCCTTGAAAACACCTTCTGAACACATTGGACGGATCAGATCGTCAAAAAATTTTTTTGATCACGAGGTGCGAAAATTAAAAGTCCGGATAAGAGACGGACTATATATATATATATATATATATATATATATATATATATATATTAAATATTGAATAGATGTACAAAATTATGAATATTATTAAATCCTATAATTATTTATTTATTTTATGAGTTGTTTTGGTGCTCTAAGTTCTAAATAATCTTTTGAACTCATGTGTTATGATAAAGTCTTTCTTAATCGGGTAGAACCGGAACTGAACCATAACCGGTCCGGTCATGCGGTTTGGATCTGGATAGGTTCTTCATGTGTATTGGTTAGGTTTTTGTTCTTAATTTTCTAGAATTGGTCAGAATGGTCCGATTACTGAATTTGTAGAGAACAGGTCCAATCCGAACTGTGTGCACCCCTAACTCACACACATATAACACAAACCCAGGCTAGAAGTAATGCACCAACCCCCTCTTAGATAACTTTATTAAAAGAAGATGCAACCCATTTATCCTTTCTTTTAATTGTACTAGGTAGTATGGCTCGGGACTCACACACAGATAACATAAACTAAGGCCAGAAATAATGCACCAACCTCCTTTTGGATAACATTATTAAAGAAGATGCATCCCATACAATTCTCCTATCTTTTATTGTACTAGGTGGTATGGCTCATGCTATGCATGAATGTCGTATTTGTGGCTTTAATATGAATTGAGTTTTTGCTGGTAGTTGAGTGTGAAGCTTATAAGATATGTGATTCAGATCAGATTGGTTGTGGCTTTAACCTTTTTCCAAATTTCATTCAGTATTTGGGATTCTAAATTCTGAATGAAAATATGAAGATTAGATCGATTGTTTATAATTGTCTAATTCAGGTGATTTTTTAACAAGACCACCCAAATAATTATTTCAAAATTATTAGACGGCTCAGATTATTTTCCTGAGACCCCGAAGTGAGATCCACACAATCATCTATACCATATAAAAGCAAGTGAAAAAGAGGAGAAAATTAGTATGTCCAAATTCATGAAAATTAGTATGTCCAATTCAGAATGTAGAATTAGAAAAATAATTGCCTGCAACATTTCTTTCTATTGGGGAGGATAGTCACTTCTCCACTTTCGAGTGCAAGAACAATGTATTGATTGCAATAGACATACATCATGGGGTTCTCCAAGTAGAAAATTGAAAGAAGAAAATTTCTCACGTCAAGTAGAAAACTCGAATAAGTAAAACTCGTAGTTCGAGTGATATAAACATGTTAGAGAAATCACCAGACACACAATAATGAAATACAAGAAACAGTAAAGAAATTAACACAGGAATTTATGGGGTTCTCTAAACCGGGTACGCCCCCACACACACACACACACACACACACACACACACACACACCCATATTATTCGGCCTTGTAGCCCAGCCACAACAGTTGAATCCGAGATGGGCTAGATGCCGAGCTCCACTCCACTCTATTTCGTTCCGCTCGGCATCTGGCCTTTATTAGAACTTCTCAGTACTTTTACATATGAACTACAAGTTCCAACAAAACATATATTTCAAAACTCATAAGCTCGATTCGCATTATTCAGTATAACAACATTCTCTGAAGAGCTGCAGCTCAAAAAATTGTTGGAAACCAATAGATCTCCACCAGGAATAAGTGACAATTTCGTAAGAGGCGGGGAGTGAAATATTGGAGGGGGTTAGTCTAGCTTCGCGCGCGATGGCTACATAAACAACTTCTTGGGTGGTGCTGTCTCTGCCGAGATCTTTTGTCCGAACCTTGCCCTCTGAGATTACACGCTAATTGGCAGTCTCCAGCCGATCGGCACATGAAGGGAACCGGAGATGTCTCAACATCACCGGCAAAAGAAGAAAGAAGTAACAAAGACAATTCATTCTTCCTAAACCAGTGATTGGTATCATCATCGCCTCCTGCCATGGGACACCAACCAACGACCACACCCACCGACCACCATCACCGCCACATACCACCATCACCGCTACCAACCACCAACCACCATCACCGACCCACCACCACCATTAGCGACCGCACACAGACCACCATCACCATCACCATCACCATCACAACATCGCAACCACCATCACCGGCCCAAAATCGACCATACATCCAACCAAAATCAAAACACACACACATACACATACACACACACACACACACACACACACACACACACACACACACACACACACACACACACACACACACACACACACACAAAGGCTCAGATATGTAAATATCATCATCGCCTCCGGCCATGGCTGCAACCACAGTTGTCCGTAGGCCTTCCGGGTTGCCCCGCCATGAAATCCAACGATTTTCTGACCAAAACCCACCATTTACTGTTGATTTTTCACCGGCCGGAGGAGTCAAACGTCGGTACCGTTGCAGCGGTGCTGGGGCGAGGGCTATAGTGCCTCGCTGAGGCAGGCGAGCCAAAAAGTGGAAAACCAAGATGGCGAGGCAGTGAGTGAGGTTGTTGGCTGCAATTTTTGGGAGAAAATCTCGCCATTCGAGTCTCGCCGGAGCAATGGCGAGATAGTTGGAGATGGTCAAGATATTTACTTGAGTGTACTTTTCTGTTCTCCTATTATGTCTTCCAATTTGTCTACACTAAGAGCATCTCTAATAGCCTCACCAATTTTTTCACCATATTGGCTAGAAAAAGTGCCAACAACTATTTTGGCAAGCCACCCAAAATGCCCAACACCCAATAGCCTCATCAAAATGCCAAAATTGTCTTTCACCTGTCTGGCGCGTGCGCTACACGTGCGCAAGTAGATCTTACTCACCGGCACGCGCCACCTTTGACAGGCGCGTGTGACGGCGACGGATCTTGCACCAATAGTCTCGTCTCAACGTCGACTACACTATGGGTGTCTCAAAACGATTTTAGCATAATTATCCCGGACGTCCATTTTTTCCGGCAAGCGACGGAGAGAGAAAGAGAGGGCCGTTGGTGATCTCGCCATACCTCGCTCGCTGTGGTGAGGTACTGTAGCAGCGATTTATTTGTCGAGGCTGCTGGGTGCCGTTTTCGGAGAGCATCTCGCCATTTTGGTCTCGTCGGAGCTCTTGGCGAGACCGCTGGAGATGGCCTAACAATCCATCCTTCCCCCAACCAATGGGGCGATCTCAGTTAATAACCAAATAGAATACTGGTCTAAGGGTCAAGTTGGTAATTTTTGTTACATCTCCCCCTCCAGGAGCCTACGTATCATATAAGCCCCAGCTACCCGAGTGGTGAGGCTAACCACTCACTAGACCGGTTGGCCGCCCCTAAAGATCAGGCTACCATTCCCCTAAATCTGGGTAATCTTGAATACATTGAATTTATAACATGTTTTGAACAAGTTCACAAAATTCGCATGGAGATTTATACTAACATTTAATAAAAATTTCCAAACATCACGATGAAAATCTCATAACATTCGAATGATTTGAATTTATGCCCAAATGCAACGAATTTCTATACAAAACTTGTGAATACAATATGTGGATGTTATAAAATTCAATATAATACTCCCTCCGTCCCTTTTTAAATGATCGATATGAGAATACGTGCAATTTCAAACCTCTAAAAACATATTTCCCTGCATAACTTTTTAATTTGATTTATACCAAATTAAAGTGCTCATTGAGTACTTTAATTTGGTGCAAAAATAAAAAAATAAAAACGTTATACGAAAATACATTTTTAAACGTTTGCAAAAATACACGGTTCCCAAGTGAATCACTTAAAAAGGGACAGATGGAGTACCTTGTAATTGCAAGGCAGCTATCGTACATATCTAACTATGCACCGCATATGTAATGTAGCAATGTTTCACTTGCTCCGTTCCACTGCCTAATTTCACTATTTGGAATTTCTCAAAATATTATCTATAGTTTCTAAATAAAATACTATTTTTTATATGCATTTCGAATCGTGTTTGATATATCTTAATTTGTTCTATTAGAATTTTTTTTTAAAATTATTAAACATAGTATATTTTTATACATAAACAATTTTTTGAAAGGCATCTATGTCGAAAGTGGACAACAAATTGAGAACGAGGGAGCCTTTTTTTAAAACACAATTTAAGCCTAGTTGTGGGCTGGGCATAGTAGGTGGTTCACGTTGAGCCCAAAGGCCCAATTTTCCTAAGTTAAAAACGGAAAATTGGGTAGCAAAACTGCAAAACAAATGGAAAAAGCGCTCTCTTCTGTCTCCAGTTATACTAGTCCACTGGTTTGATAATTGAGATGCTCGGTGGAAGCATAAAAAATGAGACAAATCGAAGGATCAGAGCTCTCAAAACAGGGGAGGTTCTTCAATCGATCATTACGAGACCTGTAATTCTGTAAGTTGTCTGTCCAACTCTCACCGTCTTGTTCAGAACCTAGGGTTTTCAATTGTTATTATTATTTTTTTGTAATCAGTTGTCTTATTCCAGAAACAATGTCGGACTACATACCAAACGAACTTTTATCTGAAATTCTTGTAAGACTACCTGTACATTCTCTGATTCGATTCACATCCGTATGCAAAACATGGTATTCCCTCATAACAAGCCCTAGTTTCATCACCAAACACCTCAACCACCGCAGCAAAACAAAACCCGAAAACCTTCTCCTTAAGGCTTACACCTTGGAAGACAAAAAAGATCGCTATCTACTGTGCCGTGGCGATGAAAAATTCGGTGGTAAGTTCTCTGAAGTGGAGTCTTATTTTGGTACCCCGTTTGGGCATAATACAATGGTGGGTAGTTGTAATGGTTTGGTATGTATGCTCGGTCACAGTATTATGGTATGGAACCCTTCAACTAGGAAAGAAGCAACTCTTCCCATGCCCTCTATGTTCCAATCTTCTGATTCTTATCCACGTTCGTGGGTACTGGGATTTGGTGCCCACCCCACGACTTATGAGTACATGGTAGTATTTATTGTTTATGAGCATGTGGATGTAGAACACAGAAAATTTCCTCCCAAGGTTGAGCTTTACACCCAAGGCACAGGATCATGGAGATGCATCACTTCTGTTGGTCATCCACATCACGTTCCTAATTGTCATTCTTTCCAGACTTTTGTCAATGGAGCCATACATTGGATTGCATTTGACAGGACAGCAGTGGATGGTTCCCGCAGTTTGATAATGTTGTTCAATACGGGTTCTCAAGCATTCTCGGTGATGATGATGCCGACAGCTCTAGTCAATCACAACTCGTCGCGCCTATCCATTACGTTGTATGGAGAATCACTGGCAGTGTTATGTCGTGGAAAACTGGGGGAGGGTTCTTGTTGCCTATGGGTGATGAAAGAATATGGAGTTGCAGAATCTTGGGCTAAATTATACAATATTACTCTTCCAGGAGTGTTGAAAAATATAATAGGATTGAGGAAAAATGGTGAAATTCTGCGATCAACCTGTGAAAACCGTCTACATTGTTACGACTGTGAGACCAAAACTTTGACATATTCTGGATATGCAGGGAGTTCAGGTCTATTTGCAGCTTATACTTTCATGGAATCCCTAGTTTTAGTGGAACCAGGAAATGGTGTCTTCTAGGGGCAGTTTGTTCTTTGGTGATTCTATGCTTCCAAACTCCAAGAAAGCAAAAGATAAATGTGAAAGAGTAGCAATTTTGAAGAATGCTGGTCTGAGCAAAGATTTGGGGAACAAAATCAAGATATCTACTCGTTCTCCTTAGGAAACTGGGAGTAAAATACTTCTCAAAACCGCGCCTCTAATACTTCGCAATATCTCAAGATATAAGCGCCTAAATAGGGCGAATTAGCGCATTAGAGGCGCGGTTTATTCCATTTTCCACTTGATTCGGTGTTGTTTCTTGTTTTTGGTGTTTGTGTTTGTTTTGTAGGAAATGGGCCGAAAAGGAGCACGGAAAGTGACACAAGGCATCGGGCATGCGGGGAACCGGTGGGACCCAAGCAAGGACGACCAAAAAGCTGAAAAAGTCAACTTAGAGGCTCGGTATCGATACAGGACTTCTCCTGTATCGATACCCAAGCACCATCCAGAAAACAGAACCTACTGGTATCGATACAGGACTTCTCCTGTATCGATACCGAGACCCTTAATTTGCCCGTTTGACTTTGCCACGTGTTTTGACTTCAATAAATACCTCGTTTTGAGGTAGAATTAGGGTTCCAACTTACTTTGTTTTTCTTCGAATTGGGAGCCGACTTTTCCTTTGGAGATTCTACTTTCCGGGTTACTTTTCCATTGAAGTTTTACAGTTTTATTCGCTGATTCTCGCATCGCTTTGGTAATTCTCTGTCCTCTTTACATTAATCTCAGTTCGCGGGAGTTTGTCCGCGTTCTGAGACTCGAATCTTTGTTTTAATTCTTATTCTAGTTTAATAGCATGTTTTATTCCAGAATTTTCTTATCTGTTTTGTTTAATATGAGTGAGTAGTTTTTCAAGTATGGTCACGGGGTGATTAACACGCCGTGGCCAGGGCTGGGTATATTCTTGCTCCGGTTTTCACGATTAAGAATGGAAAAAGCAATTTTAGGTTATGAAAGAACATTTGTTAGACGAATCCGGGCATTGTCGGAGCCCATGTAACGCGGGGAACGGGGGACCAAAACTTGTTCTTCGCTGTACATGGGTAAACGGCGACCGCGATGATTCGCATCTTTCGGGGTATCTTTCTCTCTCTAAAGTCAAATGTTTTGGAACAACGAATGGAGCATGAAATCTCCGGACCTGGTCACCGGGTTATGAACCCTACGACCGTACTTCCTTTTAAATAATTTAATCAAAATCAATTTTTCTCTTAATTTAGTTAATTCACCAAACCAAATCACAAAGGGTGGCCACCTAAGAGCCGTGTTAAACATTAGCAACCCGAGTTTTTAGTCAGCACTTTCCACCTTCTCTGTGGATTCGATTCCGGTCTTACCGGGTATTATGCTACACCGGTCTCCGCCCTACGCTTGGGGCAACCCATCAATTTAGGCATAGGATTTCGGTCAAGCATTTTTGGCGCCGTTGCCGGGGAAGGCAAGAGGTGTTGAAAATTCGGGTCGTTAGTGTCTTTTGAATTTTAGTTTTAGTTTTAATTTTATCTTTCTTCATTTAAAAAAAAAAAAAAAAAAGTAATAGGGAAACAACTGGGTGAACGAGGTGAGAATGGAAGAATTCTGTGAGATGTGTGAGTGTTGGGGGCATTCTGTGTATACTTGCTCTGCTTTTTATGCATACAAGGAAGCTTATCAAAATAATCAGGCTAGGGAGAGTGTTATTAATCAGCGGTGGGATCCATATCCAAATACGTACGAGCTAGGGTGGTCCCACCACCCATCTTTTTCAGGGTGGTATTCCGAACCCCCAATGCCACCACAAGCACTGCCTTTGCCTCTGCAAGAAATACAGTCGTTCGAACCTGCCCAGGATGACATGCCCCAATTTGGCTCTCTTTTCCAAGACCCGCGAGGGTTTGATCCTTATTTTACTGGCCCACCCCCGAGCTGACTTATCCCCCTCATGATGAGGAGCTTGAGGAGATGGTACAAACTATTGTGCGATCGCAAATGACCCTCACCGCGGAAACCACCCAAGCAATTGAGGACCTTAGGTCCCAGTTGACTCAACTCACAGGGCAAAGTGGGACAAGTCCAACAGAGTGGGAGACATTTCCTTCTCCGCCTCAAGTAAATAGAAGAGATGAAGTCGACCCACTTCTCATTGAGGGACGGGTTGATGATCGTTTGGAGGGACCTTCCGAGTTTGGAGGGAATGAGGAGTTTACTCTAGGGAAGAGGAAGTAGGTCAGGTTAACGATGTTGAGGAGGTTGACTTGGTCTTACCACAGTCCTCTTCGAATTTGGAGGGGATAAAGAGTTTACTGCTAGGGAAGAGAGAGAAGAGGAAGTTGACCCACTTGTCATTGAGGGTCGGGTTGATGAGGGTTTGGTGGAACCTTCGAGTTGGGGGAACGCGAAGCTAACCGCCCAATGTTTCTCCCTTGAGTCTAATGTAAGGGTCGAACCCCTCTCATGTATTTCCCACTGTTGATCCGCGCTGCCTACGTTTTCCTTTTGCGCTCCTATGAGTCTAGAGAACGAGGAGCTCACTGTCCTCCGTTTGATGGTCCGATAGAAAAATCTCCCACCGCCGAGGAGTGGGACATTGAGATTGATTGTTTGGTCATCCCTTAATGGACGAGCAAGATAGGAAGTATGGGTTTGAGAGTGAGTCTCTTATTTTGGGGGACCAAGACTTTGTTGAGGAGGAATTAGTTGAGAAACCAAACTTGGCGGATGAGGTTTTGGTAGAAGAGTCGAAGTCGACGGTAGTGGAACATATTGATTTTCTTGGTGTGGATGATTACGATTTTGTTTATCTTCCTTCTCTCGCGAATTATGTCCACAACTCGAAAATTAATTTGGGTTCACGTGAGCACTTAGAGGCACTTCAATTTCTTAAAACAATTCGGCAATTGCTTTACTCGAAGTATCTTTTCTTGTGGTCCGCCGAGTTCAATTTTTAGTGCAAAGCTTAGCGTGGGGTGGTGCATTCATGGGATTCATCTTTGTGGATTTGATTAATTTTCGGATTCCACGTTTCAAAAAAATCTCTCTCTATTAAAATTAATTCAAAAAAAAAAAAAAATTCTTTTTATTTCTTTTTCATTTTATTTACCTTGTGTGCGGATTTCTTTTGTTTTTTGTATGGTCCGGTATAGCCACCTAATTTCTAGCCTTAAATTTGTGTATCTGGGTTTCTAACAATCTTATTGCCGTGTCTCGGATAGTCATAAAAGACGATTGGCTCGATTTCTTTAAGGAAAAACCTTAAGTGATTTAACTGTTGAGTCATGACTTACCCGGGATTGTTATGATGACCTTCTCTACAAAATTTAAGTGAGATAATTAGGGAGAAAAGTAGTACCCGTGCCTTTCACGTGACGAAAGTGGTGGATTTCAATGTTTTGCGAGTCTCAGAGAGTAGCGTTTCTTTTCCTTCTTTTCTTTTTCTTTTGTTTAGTGTCTTGCAGACTAACACATGCAGGTTGATTTGTCCAAGTTGGGGGGTCGCTTCTCCACTTACTTCTATCTTGTGTTGTCCGCTAGTTCGAGGTGATCTCTTTTCTCTCTTTATTTATGTCCTTCTCTTTTAGTGTTTGTGCAATCAATGAGGACATTGCTTTATTCAAGTTGGGGGGAGGGATTACTTGGTCACTTGTCTTATTTAAATTTAGAGTCTTGAAAAAAAAAAAAAAAAAAAAAAGGAATTTGGATGTTTGGGTGTAACTATTCTTGGTTGATGACTGTTAATTAGCGCTAGTGGTTGTTGTGCGAGTCGGAGTCTCGATACGATTTCATGAATAGACTTAAGCTCGTGAACATGATGTTTAGGAAGCACTCAGTTAGCCGTATCATCTATAGTTGGATAGTGTTTGATCACTTGAGTTCATGCTTTTCACGCGCACTGTCCCACTCTGAGCATTCACTAGCCTTGAATTTGGTTTACATATTATTGATATTTCGGTGTTAGTTGATTGCGCCCACGGGCTAATTGGAACCCCTTTCCTACATTGTGCACTAAATTGGTATTGCTTATCCGGGCGTTCATTGAGTATTCGGGCAATCGGGGTTTGCTCCCACCGTATTGTTCGCATTACAAGATGGATAGACCTTGTGAAGGCATTGGTTAAATGTGGTTAGTTTGGGTCTTTCCTTAAAGCCTTTTTGACTCGAGCAATTAAGTCTGAGGGGTCTCTTTAAACCTGGTACCCTAAGGCCATCTGGCTTGGGGATGACCGACCTAAAGCTCGTTACATGGGTCAACTAGAAAGCCCGACAGATCCAGGCATTGCACGACCACACCAGAAAAAAAAGAAAGAAAAAGAAAAAGATTAATCATTAGGGGAAGGGGTGAGTTTTAGAGACACACCGGGCTATTGATATTGTGTGAACTGTTTTCGGGATTGGTGAATTTCTATGTGTGATTCTCACTTACACGCATGTTACGTGATAAATCCCTATCCGATCTTAGGTGGGAGGATTAATTTTTGTGCTAAGTTTGCTGCGAAGTTCACTTGTTTAACTTTGTCCATGGATGAAATGTCTTGTCTTTGACTTACCTGACAGTCACTGTAGTGTTCGAGAAACTATTGATTGGGTTGAGACACATCCAAATGTCCGAGTCCTTTGTGTTTTGTGGGTTATCACTGCTGAAAACCCTCACGAGACTTCACTCGTCCTACCGGGGCCCCCGGGGGTTTAAAAGATCTATCATTTTATTTATTTGTTTTATTCTTTTCGTTGCTCGGGACTAGCAACCTTCAAGTTGGGGGTGTGATAGGCGCGCAATATCTCAAGATATAAGCGCCTAAATAGGGCGAATTAGCGCATTAGAGGCGCGGTTTATTCCATTTTCCACTTTGATTCGGTGTTGTTTCTTGTTTTTGGTGTTTGTGTTTGTTTTGTAGGAAACGGGCCGAAAAGGAGCACGGAAAGTGACACAAGGCATCGGGCATGCGGGGAACCGGTGGGACCCAAGCAAGGACGACCAAAAAGCTGAAAAAGTCAACTTAGAGGCTCGGTATCGATACAGGACTTCTCCTGTATCGATACCCAAGCACCATCCAGAAAACAGAACCTACTGGTATCGATACAGGACTTCTCCTGTATCGATACCGAGACCCTTAATTTGCCCGTTTGACTTTGCCACGTGTTTTGACTTCGGGGGTTATAAATACCTCGTTTTGAGGTAGAATTAGGGTTCCAACTTACTTTGTTTTTCTTCGAATTGGGAGCCGACTTTTCCTTTGGAGATTCTACTTTCCGGGTTACTTTTCCATTGAAGTTTTACAGTTTTATTCGCTGATTCTCGCATCGCTTTGGTAATTCTCTGTCCTCTTTACATTAATCTCAGTTCGCGGGAGATTGTCCGCGTTCTGAGACTCGAATCTTTGTTTTAATTCTTATTCTAGTTTAATAGCATGTTTTATTCCAGAATTTTCTTATCTGTTTTGTTTAATATGAGTGAGTAGTTTTTCAAGTATGGTCACGGGGTGATTAACACGCCGTGGCCAGGGCTGGGTATATTCTTGCTCCGATTTTCACGATTAAGAATGGAAAAAGCAATTTTAGGTTATGAAAGAACATTTGTTAGACGAATCCGGGCATTGTCGGAGCCCATGTAACGCGGGGAACGGGGGACCAAAACTTGTTCTTCGCTGTACATGGGTAAACGGCGACCGCGATGATTCGCATCTTTCGGGGTATCTTTCTCTCTCTAAAGTCAAATGTTTTGGAACAACGAATGGAGCATGAAATCTCCGGACCTGGTCACCGGGTTATGAACCCTACGACCGTACTTCCTTTTAAATAATTTAATCAAAATCAAATTTTCTCTTAATTTAGTTAATTCACCAAACCAAATCACAAAGGGTGGCCACCTAAGAGCCGTGTTAAACATTAGCAACCCGAGTTTTTAGTCAGCACTTTCCACCTTCTCTGTGGATTCGATTCCGGTCTTACCGGGTATTATGCTACACCGGTCTCCGCCCTACGCTTGGGGCAACCCATCAATTTAGGCATAGGATTTCGGTCAAGCACCAATCTCAATGTTTTGTGATGCGCTCACAAACACAAGTAATCCTTTCATTGCTATAGTATGTGGCGATAACTATGTGATGTGTTGCTTTGCTGATTAAAAAAAAAACTATGTGATGTGCTACTGATTATACCAGTTTGATTCTCTCTTACTCTTGCCCATTACTTAGGAATGTATTTGCACGAGTTTTTCTATGCTTGATCCTCTTTCTTTTCTCACGAGTTAATTTTTTCTTAATGTTCTTCCCTTGGCTTCCTATCTTAGTCTATTTGTCAAATGCTCTATACATGTCATGTCAAGTTGATATTGAGCTTTGGTATTATGTAATGAGTTGAGCTAAAGTTTGTTTGTTTGCTTTTCAAACCAAGCTTCAGCCTGAGATTTCAGCTCATGCATTAAATGAACATGCTCTAGCCTCTTAATACTCATCTTTACACCCCTACGTGTGTACTTGTGTCATCGACATTTCTGTTGGGAAATGAAAAATAATGTGTTCGACACATGTCTGAGGTGTGTCGATGACTAACAGTTGTCAATCGTGGTGTCAAGGATGAGTACAATGTTAAATTGTGGTGCCGGTGTTTCAGTAAAGACAACCTTGTTCTTTAGCTAATGTATCTCCAAATTATAATTTGCTCCTGTGCTTTTTTCACTATGTTTGTCTTTGTCTATGAGTGCTTGGCCTTGGTTGATTTTTCCAAGAAGTGAATGTACTCCCGGTTTCATTTTCAACTATATTATTGATACAATTTTTTCGAATTTAGGAATGAAATTCCAAAACTTTTGAGTTTAGACCTCTGGAAAGTCATCACTAGAAGCAATTGTACTAGCCATTTCTGGTTTTATGACTTTATCCAACACTCCATTGGATACTCGAACACATACGAGATTCTCTTGCTGTAAGTAGGGGCTGATACACGAACCAAATTGCTTAAGTTCGAGCTCGTGTTCCCTCGTGTAAGAGTGGTTCATTACATAAACAAATCAAACTTGAAATCTTTTTGAAGCTTGTTAAGCTTTCGAACAAACTGATTTCCTCTCCGCTCAACCAAACAACTAGGGACAACTAGTGGTGGAATTAAAAAACGACTCCCTATCTACCGGTCAACCACCCATAATCAGGCTACTGCTCTCCTAAATCTAGAATATTAAATCTTGAATAGCTTGAATTCATAACATATTTCATACAATTGAAACCTCATAACATTGGAATGTTTTGAATTTATGTACAATTGAATTTACGTCTAAATGCGACGAATTTCTATAAAAAGCTTATGAATACAATATGGATGTTTTAAAATTCAATATAATATCTTGTAATTGCAAGGCAGCTCAAAGAATGCGTATCGTACATTTCTAAATGTGCAATGCACCACATGTGTAATGCAACATTGTTTACTCGCTCCGTTATACTTGTCACTATTTGAGGATTCTCAAAATATTATCTATAGTTTCCAATATAAAATATTTTTTGTTTGCATTTTGAATCGTGTTTGATGTATCTCAATTTGTTATATTAGACAAAAAAAAATTAAAATTATTTAAAACATTGTACTCCCTTTGTCCCTTTTTTAGTGTCGACTATTTTATTTTGGACTATCACTAATAAGTGTGTTTTGAAAAGTTAATGTGTAAAAGTTTGTATAATTATTATTTGGAAAATTCTACGACCCACCCAATGGGCAAACAATAAAAGTGCTCCTTGACCGATAAGAAGCACTTTTATCATCTGCCCAGTGAGCGGACAATCGAAGTGCTGTTATTATTTTTTCCTTTTGAAAAGTTAGTGGATAAATAATTAATGGATAAAAGTGAAGGTAAAAGTTGATGTAAAAGGTGAAATAATGATGTTTATTTAATAAATTGAATTACGAAGCAACATACTTAAAAATGGATCGATGGAGTATATTTTTATATATAAACAATTTTTTAAGGGAACCTATGTCGAAAGTATGAGAGAAACATGTGTGCAAATAGGGAAGGAGCTGACGTGGTGCCCATTCGACACATCCGGGTCGTCCAGAAGTGTGTTGGACGGTTCAGATTAATACACTCTCTCTCCTCGCTCTCTCTCCTGTTTCTCTCTCAAAATCCGGATCATCTGAATACACTTTTGATGGTCCGGATGTGTTGAGGGACACGACGTCGAACCCTCTCGGTATCCAAGTTTTTCTCCGAAAATAGATAAACAAATTGGGGCGGAGGGAACATTTTTTGGGAACACAATTTAAGCCTAGTTGTGGGCTGGGCATGAATGTGGTTCACGTTGGGCCCAATGGCCCTATTTCCTCAAAAAATTAACGGTTGGGGAAAATGAGGGAAAAAATGGGAAAATCTCTCTCTCACTCTCTCTCTCTCTCTCTCCCCTCCAGTTGTACCACTGGTTTTGATATTAGAAATGCTCGGTTAAATCATAAAAAATCGAAGGATCAGAGTTCTCAAAAAAGGGTGGGCTTCGATCGATCATTCCAGGAATTTCAATTCTGTAAGTTGTTCTGTCCAATTCTCACCCTCTTCTTCAGAACCTAGGGTTTTCGTTTTTTTGTGTCTTTTTTGGTAATCAGTATCGTCAAATTCCAGGAACAATGTCGGACTACATACCAAATGAACTTTTAGCTGAAATTCTTGTAAGACTGCCCGTGCAATCTCTCATTCGATCCACATCCGTATGCAAAACATGGTATTCCCTCATAACAAGCCCTAGTTTCATCGCCAAACACCTCAACCGCAGCAAAACAAACACCCAGAATCTTCTCCTTAAGGCTTACACCTCTGTTGACAGCACAGAGCGCTATCTGTTGTGCCGTGGTGATGAAAAATTTGGTCATAAGTTCTCCAAACTGGAGTGTCCTTTTGGTTCCCCATGTGGGTATAAAAGATTTGTGGGTAGTTGTAATGGTTTGATATGTATGGTGAGGGCCGATAGCAGTATTTTTGTATGGAACCCATCAACTAGGAAAGTAGTAACTATTCCCAAGCCCTTTGTGTGTGAAACGCCCTCTGTGTGCGAAACCTCTCCTCATTGGCATATTTTGGGATTTGGTACCCACCCCACGACTTATGAATACATGCTAGTGTTTATTCTTTACGAGCATGTGGATGTAAAACAGGGAAAAATTCCTTCCAAGGTTGAGCTTTACACTCAAGGCACAGGATCATGGAAATGCATCACTTCTGTTGGTCATCCATATCACATTCCAGAGTTTCATTGCTTCCAGACTTTTGTCAATGGAGCCATACATTGGATTGCATTTGATAGGAGACCGGTGCATGGTATCCGCAGTTTGATATTGTTGTTCAATATGGGTTCTCAAGCATTCTCGGTGATGATGATGCCTCCCGCTCTAATCAATCAAAAATCGTACCGCCTGTCCATTATGTCGTATGGAGAATCACTAGCAGTGTTATGTCGTGGAGAACCGGCGGAGGGTTCTTGTTGCATATGGGTGATGAAAGAATATGGAGTTGCAGAATCTTGGGCTAAATTATACAATATTACTCTTCCAGGAGTGTTGCAAAAGATAATAGGATTGAAGAAAAATGGAGAAATTCTGCTATCAACGAGTGAAGACCAGCTACTTTGTTATGACTGTGAGACCAAAACTTTGACATCTTCTGGATATAGAGGGGATTCAGGTCTATTTGAGGTTTATACTCTCATGGAATCTCTAGATTCAGTGGAACCAAGAAATGGTGTCTTCTAGGAGCAGCAACTTTGAAGAATGCTACTCTGAGCAAAGATTTGGGGAACAAAATCTAGATCTACTCGTTCTTCTTAGGAAACGGCGAGTAAACACTACTCAAAGGTCAAAACCATGTTTGCCCCCACAATCTCAACGTTTAGTCGATGTGCACACAAACACAAGTAACCCTTTCGTTGCTAATTGCTATAGTATGTAACAATAACCATGTGATGGGATGCTGATTATAACAGTTTGTTTATCTCTTACCCATATCTTAGGAATGTATTTGCACAAGTTGATCTATGGTTGATCGTCTTTCTTTTTTTCATGAGTTAATTTTTAATGTGTTTTTCCTTGGCTTCCTATCTTAGTCTATTTGTCATATGCTCTATAGATGTGATGTCTAGCTGATTTTGAGCTTGAGTATTATGTAACGAGTTGAGCTAAAGTAAGTTCGTTTGCTTTTAAGTTCGTTTGCTTTTCAAACCAAGCTTCACCCGAGATTTCTGCAGATTTCTGCTCAGGTACTAAATGAATGTGCTCGAGCATTTAATACTTGTCTTTGTAACCCTAAGCCTGTCCTTGTGTCATCGACCGTTCTGTTGGGAAACGAAAATATATTGTTGAACCCATGTCTGAGGCACATCGATAACTCACTCTCTGTCAATCGTGTGTCAAGCGTGAATACATCGTTAAATCCGCTTTAGCTGCTACTGTTCTAAAATGCTAGGGTCAACCACGTGTCCTCGTAAGTATGCACCATTTGTCTACACATCAAGTGACCATCAAATACCCATTTGTACAGAAACTGGGTGTCAAAACAAAAGAAATGGAAGTTTTTCTTCGTCCAGCTTTTCGACCCTCTATCTCTGTTCATCTACTAAGTTTCTATTTCATGAGCGCTTTTCTCGTCCCGGTATCCCCAAAGGTCAAAACCATGTTTGCCCCCACAATCTCAACGTTTAGTCGATGTGCACACAAACACAAGTAACCCTTTCGTTGCTAATTGCTATAGTATGTAACAATAACCATGTGATGGGATGATGATTATAACAGTTTGGTTATCTATTACCCATATCTTAGGAATGTATTTGCACAAGTTGTTCTATGGTTGATCGTCTTTCTTTTTTTCATGAGTTAATTTTTAATTTGTGTTTTTCCTTGGCTTCCTATCTTAGTCTATTTGTCATATGCTCTATAGATGTGATGTCTAGCTGATTTTGAGCTTGAGTATTATGTAACGAGTTGAGCTAAAGTAAGTTCGTTTGCTTTTCAAACCAAGCTTCACCCGAGATTTCTGCAGATTTCTGCTCAGGTACTAAATGAACGTGCTCGAGCATTTAATACTTGTCTTTGTAACCCTAAGCCTGTCCTTGTGTCATCGACAGTTCTGTTGGGAAATGAAAATATTTTGTTGAACCCATGTCTGAGGCATATCGATAACTCACTCTCTGTCAATCGCGTGTCAAGCGTGAATACATTGTTAAATCCGCTTTAGCTGCTACTGGTCTAAAATGCTAGGGTCAACCACGTGTCCTCGTAAGTATGCACCATTTGTCTACACATCAAGTGACCATCAAATACCCATTTGTACAGAAACTGGGTGTCAAAACAAAAGAAATGGAAGTTTTTCTTCGTCCAGCTTTTCGACCCTCTATCTCTGTTCATCTACTAATTAAGTTTCTATTTCATGAGCGCTTTTCTCGTCCCGGTATCCCCATGCCTTTTTCTCTTTCCTACTTAACTTATTGAGTTATACAATATCAAATCTGGAAATCCATCATTTCAAAATAGAAACACAATTGTAGGTTCTAATGGAAAAAGAAAGATTCCAACTTTTCAAGAATCGGATATTGGGATTTTGATGGCTACCAATCAGTCAACTTGCCGCCCCGAAACGAACAATAATTCAAGAAAGTTAAATACCCAAAACTGTTCATAGAGACTTGCATATATAAGACTATGTACAGATACAGATGTAAACATGAGAGAGAGAGAGAGAGAGAGAGAGAGAGAGAGAGAGAGAGAGAGACCTTTCGTTGGTAGTCTACGGGAGGCTGCAATCACTCTGTTTCCAGATCTGAAATGATGCTAAAGAAAATAGGCTAAAACTGGCCTAGGGTTTTGCTGGCTTACACATATATTTATATGTGAGGAATTTTGAAAAGGGGTTAATTTCAACAAAATTACGAAATAACCAAGTTTGCAAAATATCGCTCGGTATCTAAAAATACCGATGATACGCCCGATATTTCTTGGAACGGCTGGTACCTGACAAGTATGGGTTGGTATTGGACACGATACCGTATTCGGGGTCCTTGGTACCATTTTTATACAAATATGTACCGGCCGATACGATACGGCATTCATAATCTTGCTATATCCAGAAATCACCTTTAGATGAGCTTTTTAGATTTTGTTTACATTTCTATACATAAGACTACTTTGCAAAATCTATCATGATCCATCTAAAACAGTTTTGCTGATTCTGGTGGTAACTAAGACCATCTCCAACAGCCTCGTTTTCTCTCCGGTGAGGCCATTTTGGCGACCGAAATCTGGAAAAACCAGACCCAGCAGCCTTGCCGAGGCCTTCGCCATTTTCGTCGAAGCTACAGTACCTTGCCACAGGTGGCAAGGTTTGGCAAGGTATGGTCGCTGCCGGCTTTTCTCTCTCTCCTCTCACGCTGGAAAAATGGCTACACCGGAATATTCGTTCTAAAATCGATTTGATACCAGAGGGTTGTAGGTATTGTCGAGGCGATTTCAATGGTGTAAGATTCGTCGGCAGAGAAGTCCGCCGGAGCCCGCACGCGCCGGTCAATGGACACGCGTGTGGGCGAGTCAGATCTACTCTCGGCGCGTGTGTTGCATGCGCCCATGCGAGGCAAAGGAAGCTGATATTTTTTTTTTCCCCTTTCAAATGGCTCCACTGCTGGGTACTACAATTGTTTGATGCTAGCTAAGTGCATTTTTTCTTGCCAAAATAACTATAAAGAAGGTTATACTGGTGGAGATGCTAAGAAATTTATAATCTATAATGTACATTCTGCAATTCAGAATGTAAAATCAGAAAAATAATTATCCCCAACATTCTTAGCTCATGGGGAAAATAACCACTGCCACTTCCCTTCTTCTGAGTTACACATACATCTAGTAGAAAATTGGAAGAAGTGAAACTCTCGCATCAAGTAGAAAACCGGAACAAGTAAAACTCTCAGTTTCGTGCGATGTACAACTATATTATCCCACTCATAAGTTCGATTTTTGTTTTTGACTAACAAGATTTGCATAATTCAGTACAACAACATTCCCTGAAAAGCTGCAGCTCCACATTTTGAGGATAGGATTTGTTTTTTTTGAACGGAAGCCATTGCATTCATGAAATTGCCCAGCAGCACTTACAAGGATTGCACCTAAATACACTGATAATAATCTTAAAAAATAACCCACAAAGACGATAAAACAACTAAGCCCAAAGTAAGAAGCCGTCTCAAACGACGTGATGTGAAGGTGCCCGGCCGCTCTGGGACCGCCTAGCGATTTTTAGAACCTTGATTTCATGTCAAGCTGATCTTGAGCTTGAGTATGGAGTACTATGTAACGACTAACGAGTAGAGCTAAAGTTTTGATGCAAAAGAAACTGAAAATTCTTTTCTTTGCTTTCCAAACCAAGTTTCAGCCGAGATTTCAGCTCAAGTATTAAATGAAAGCGCTCAAGCATCTTGATACTTGTATTTACAACCTAAGAGTGTCCTTGTATGTATCATCGACATTTGGAGCTGATTTTTTGTTCACATAATTATTACTATCACTATGCATGCACATAAATTGATTAGGGTCTCAAGCCTGCCATCTCTGATACTTTTCGGCTTTGATTTGAGTGCATGGTTTTGCAACAAAACGCTCTTGTAGCATCTTGGTTCTTTGAATTTAGAGGGACCACTATTTTAGACTTTCAATGGTATTTTGAGAGCTGCTACTTTATGCATATTGCTAAAGGTTAGGTCTGTCTCCAATCATCTCCCACCCATATCTCTCAAGGAAAAGTTAATTTTAACTATGTTGAATCCTCATTATCCATGTTCCTAAATGACTCATTTCTATGTTGAATTCTCATTATCCATGTTCATAATTGACTCATTTTTCTGAAAATCTTTGAATCGTATGAGAACCAAAAAAGGTCATAAAATAAATTACATGAATCTTGTCTTTGGGTTCACTTTTTGAATTTTTAGACATAATTATTACTATTATTCAATTTTGCATCTATGATAAGAATGACAAAAATCCACATTTGGACCAGCTACAATAAATAAATTAACGATAAAGAAAAATCTCAATAAAGTTCGAGTTTTTAATTTTTTCGATTGGGTACATAATTTAGCATTTAAAAAATAAGATAGTCTTTTATACTTGTGACAAGTTAATTGTGTAACCTTAGGTTTCAATATAAAGCAAGGGGGGCTAGGGTAATTCAAACTATATGTATGTAGGGTATCACAATCTTTCATACATCAAAGTTAACGTTGTTAGAAAAAATTTAATTGCAAGGGGCTATCTACATAGTAGTTTGTGAAGTAACGTGGATGAGAGCAATTTCGAAACTAGAGGGGAGGTTAGGCCTCGTTTGATTCGAGTATTAAGTACCTGGGATTGGACTATTTGTATCCAATCCCGCGTAATCCCTTGTTTGGTTCCTGAAAAAACGCATGAGATTAACAATCCCGGGACAATTTTAGTCCAATACGTATGGTATTGTGTAATACCTGGGGGGTGTGGGACTAATTAGTCCGGGATAAAAACACACGGAGGGAAGTCTGTATTGTCAAGAAGAGCAATTTCTAGAACTAGAGGGGAGGTGTATTGTAAAAAATCTCAGGAAAGATTAGCGTAATTTATCCAAATAGAAAAGAAAAGGTGTAATCTGTCTTAGCAGCAAACCTGAGGGGCTGTGAGAGAAATTTACCATTTAAATTCTTATTATATTTCCACACACACAACCACCCCATGCAAAAATTGGAAAACCAAAAATGAAGGAAACAGGATTATTACAAGAATAGCTGGTGTACGAAGAAATCTGCAGCAGGAGCGAGTGAGATTTGCATACAAGGATGGGAGCAGTTATTGATGGGAGTCAGTCTAGTTTCGCGATGACAGCGTCAACAACCTCTTGGGTAGTGCTGTCTCCTCCGAGTTCTTTCGTCCGAACCTTGCCCTCTGAGATCACGCGCTTCACGGCAGTCTCTAGCCGATCAGCAAATGAAGGGAACTGGAGATGTCTCAACATCATGGCCGACGAAAGAAGTAATGCTACTGGGTTTGCCTTCTTTTGCTGCACTATCTTCTCATTTCCCACATTTCCTGCCGACGCACCTTGCTCAAAAACAGCATGATCGGCCCCCACATTACCTGAAGTCACCGAAATATTGCATCACTTGTTAGTACTATAAGTTGCAAAGATATCAACCCTGACTGAATCTGCTAAACTGCCTTTTAAAGGGTACATTGAAAGCAACCTCACACAATCATTTCTTGTTAGAATGTAAGTCACAATCAAGAAAGCAAGGGGAATTGTTTGAAACCATATAGACTCACAAAAAGAAATAAACCACTACGAATTTGTTGGATGATGATGATGAATACCTCCAGGCATGACACCAGTGCCTCCAGCAATACCAGCTGCTGTATTTGCCACTAGATTGCCATAAAGATTAGGAGTCACCTACAAAACATAATGCAGACTTGTCAACCTCCTGTCAATAAAGGTGGCCTTTTTTCCTTTTGGCCAGACGATAAGATGTTAGCATGTTAGTGAGCTAGATTCCAGCAAGGGCCGACTGCTGCTCCATCAGCTCGAACCCATAACCTCACCCGCAGGAATCAAACCCAAGGTGAAAGACCACTGAGCCAAAGCCCAAGCCCAAGGTCTTGTGAATAAGGTGGCTGAGGAAGTGAAAAGTTTTCAGAATTCATACATGTAGAAATTGGGATAAATAAAACAGAAACGGTGGGAAAATCAAGAGGGAAACTACGTATAACATTCCAGGAAAGAAAGACCACTGAGCCAAAGCCCAAGCCCAAGGTCTTGTGAATAAGGTGGCTGAGGAAGTGAAAAGTTTTCAGAATTCATACATGTAGAAATTGGGATAAATAAAACAGAAACGGTGGGAAAATCAAGAGGGAAACTACGTATAACATTCCAGGAAAGAAAGACCACTGAGCCAAAGCCCAAGCCCAAGGTCTTGTGAATAAGGTGGCTGAGGAAGTGAAAAGTTTTCAGAATTCATACATGTAGAAATTGGGATAAATAAAACAGAAACGGTGGGAAAATCAAGAGGGAAACTACGTATAACATTCCAGGAAAGAAAGACCACTGAGCCAAAGCCCAAGCCCAAGGTCTTGTGAATAAGGTGGCTGAGGAAGTGAAAAGTTTTCAGAATTCATACATGTAGAAATTGGGATAAATAAAACAGAAACGGTGGGAAAATCAAGAGGGAAACTACGTATAACATTCCAGGAAAGATTCATATCAATCCCTGAGGCATAAAAGAAACAGAGAATTAGCATAGGTCCACTTAAAATAGTACTTGCATGTACAGAAGATCCCGCACAGCAGTTTAAAAAATAGGTCTACCAACTTTGCCACTTTGGAGACTCAAGTTCCCAAGTTATCTTTTCAAGGACATCAGGATATCACTCCGACCGATAAATATTCTTACAATCATTCTGTCATATCAACCAAATGGATCATTGAAGGCTATCTATGAAAGACTTTAGATCAAAGTTGCATTACCATAACATCAAATTGCTCAGGCTTCGAAACAAGTTGCATGCAGCAGTTGTCTACAATAATCTCATCGTACTTAATACTGGGGTACTGGCTTGCAACCTCTCGGCAGGATTCTAAGAACAGACCATCAGCCAGTTTCATAATGTTGGCTTTATGCACAGCTGTCACCTTCTTTCTGTTGTTGAGGTAAGCATACTCAAAGGCATATTTTGCAATCCGTTCTGAGCAGAACTTGGTTATCACCTAGCAAAATGGCAGGCTGAACTTTTAACAAAACTGTTCTCAATTTTAAGCGACAGAAAATTCTCTTGCAGTGTTGAAAACCATATAAAAATTGCACTTAGTTTTAAGCCACGGAAACTTCTTTTCAAGTGTTGAATGCAAGAAGTGAAATGCATTTTGATATCAATTTAAAATATGTTGTACAATCAGATTATTCAACTTTAATGCATAATTAAAAAGTTTGGGCTCCAGAATCTCAGTACCTATATAGCACCGACACCGACACCGACACGGAGACGTGACACGACACAGACAAGTAAGACTTGAAAAATTGGAGGACAAGACACGGTGGGGGACACATTTTAGAAAAACATATATGTACGCTATTATATGGATTAAAACTCAGAAAAGGAAGGCTCTAAGGGTAAATATGCAACACCACGTATAACTTGAATTATATTCATCGTGATATCATTCACAAAAGTATTTCAATGACATGATTCCAAATATGAATGTGAGATATGAATTCGATTATGAATATGACATATCCCAAAACATGGTGCAATAGAGCTCAATGGAGAAAATGGATTCATTTAGCTAACCTGAATTGATTGGGACGCTTGGGTCAGTTTGGTTTGGATAATCTACCAAAAGCAAAGTATTCTCTCTGATTTTACATAATCTGTACGAGAATCCGAGAAAACTCCCCTCAATTCCAACAAAACATTAATCAAAGTACCATGAGTTGCACTTTGAAGTTACTAAACAGCCATTGGATAAATAATAAAGAAATTTTCCTAGTTGCACTTTGAAGTTACTTAACAGCCATTGAATTAATAGCAAAGTAATATCAATACATAGGATTCTAAGTTAATCTACTTCTACTCCCAGTTATAACCCAATAGTTGAGTTGATTCTTCTCTATGAGAAGCCATTTTGTTTGTTTGATTAACGGATCTCTATGAAACCTAATGAGGCTATTGATAAGAGACAAAAATGTGTAGAAAATAAGTTCATGAAATTACTTTAAACGGCTTCAATCCTTGTGCTTCCACCCAGAGGCGGCTATTGAGCTCTTTGCCTAAGGTCTCCTAGTTTAGGAAGGCCCTGTTATTCCAAAGGTTCGCATATTACTCTAGCCCGATAGTGATTTTAGCAACCTTGCTGAAACTCAACTTTCATGGAATTTCCCATTTTAGCAAACGGGATTAGACAAGTTTTTACAACAAAAAAAAAAAAAATATTCAAATCAATCTTTTTTTTCCAACAGTGCTAGATTTGATCCAAAATCTGTTGAATTGGCCATGTAGGAGTAATCAACGTAACACAAGCTCTGTCTAAGGTTGAATAACCACAAATAGATGAGGATTCTAAAATTCATCTCCCTGAATGAAGGTAGATTGATTTTTTTTGGTCATTGTTCTTGAAATCCATATAGTGAAGGCAAGAAAAAATCTCTGTTGATTCACATAAGGCCTTGAACTAAGGGTCATCGTTTGGCCTGCGAGCCCGAAGCCCGCCCGGCCCAAGCCCATCAAGCGGGTGGGCTACTCAGCCCGATAGTGAATGGGCTGGGCTTGGGCTTGATGATTTAAGCTTGGCCGCCCCGCCCGCAAGCCCGCTATCTAGCCCGTAAAGTAAGCAATAAATGTCCATATTTCAAGGCTTGAACTGAGATCATGCCTTAGGCTTCGAAGAGGGTCGAACCGGACCTGCTTCCTCTTGTAAAAAAACTGCTTTTTAACTTCAATGAGTTGGAGCACACATGTGTCCATTTACCTACCAAGTTCCAAGTGAGTACAATCACACTATGATGACCACACAGTTTATCTAAGTGAGAAATATTTAGCTCATGGAGAACAGTAGAAGGTTTTCACAACTAATTTCTATGGTGCAAACACAAGAACCATGGGTTGCAATTTGAAGTTACTTAACCGCCTTTTTTTTTTTTTCTGTAGCAATCAATCAACAGCAAAGTAAGATATTCAATAGCAGGAAAACTCCGGGAAATACCCATCTCACAGGGCAGTCAATATGTATACCTTAAGGCTTTCGACGACACCAGGAACGACCTCATGCTCGAGTCCCGAATACTCCCCCTCCGTATTCTCCCTCACCACAACGATATCCACGTTCTCGTGCCGCGTCGGCAACCCCTGCAAATTAAAGCAATTCACAAGAGAAGCATACAAATCGAGCTCCTTCCGCAGCTGCACATTCAGCGAGCTCACGCCGCCGCCCACCGGAGTCCTCAGCCCTCCTTTCATACACACCTTGTTCTTCCGTATCGAATCGAACACCTCCTGTGGGACCGACTTCATGTCGCCGTGGACCTCGTACCGCTCGAAGTACACCGGCGCGTGCATCGCCTGCATGACTTGTTCGACGGCGTTGGTGACTAGCGGTCCGACTCCGTCGCCGGGGATTAGGGTGACGGCTCGTGGAGCGCCGTCTCCGGGTCGGGGCATGTATGTTACGGACCGGGATGCACCCAGGCCTAGGTGAGGAAGATTTTTAAGGATCGGAAGGGCTCGTCGAGCCATGGGTGTGGAATTCTACTCCTTTTGACTTTCTTTATGGTCTTTGTAGTAGAGAAGATGAAGGATTTTAGGGCGTTGACTTCAAGAAAGGAAGAGAGAGGTCTCGAGGCGGAGAGATTCGTTCAAAAGCCATGGAGATTGGAGAGAGAGAGGAGAGGGAAAAGAAGGAACCAGAGAATGAGTCGTTTATTATTTGCAGTTTTACCCTATTAATTTGGATTTTCTGCATTTTAAGCTCTCACCTCTTTGTACGTTTTTCGGTCAAGTCCCAACTTTTGCCTTCTTTTTTTTTTTAATAGGGATGACAAGAGATCGGTTCAGTCTCCGTTTTGGAAAAACTAAAAGAATCGAATCCGAACTGAAGATTTGGATCCAAATCTAGTAAAACTTGAAGAAATTTACAGAAAAACAAAAACGTTTCAAAAAGTCCTTAGGCTACGGGGCACTAACTTACATATGTTTTATAAATTGTGAGGTTCAACTTTCAAATATATCCACCATTCATTTTTTTCATAACGATTCCCAACCTGTTCAAGTGAATAATGATATTTAGTAAAATTAATTTTTGTAGGAAAGTTGTTCGTCATCTGTTCTACAACATGAAAAGTTTAGAACATAGTTGGAGGCCCGAGATGTGGGCAAAAGTTGAGAGGATGGAGAGATGGGATATGGATGGGAGCTAAAAGCATTTCCAGTGGACTGAAAAGAAGTGTTCTAGAATGTATACTATCTTAAAAACTATATTAAAAGCGGGATACATTTATTTATTTTTAGCTAAAAAGATAGGAATATCATTGATAAAGCATGACAACATAGATACAACAAACTACACATCAAAACAACATAATGATGTAACTAAGCGGCGCCTCCATCACCAGTATCCGGGTGAGGAACAAAAGTGGCAAGCGCATGCTTTGCCAAAAGATGCGCACGTTGGACTTCCCTCCGATCTACTTTAGAAATCCGACAAAAACTTAGCTTTGCAATCTCCACTTGCAGGTTGCTAATAAAAAAGGAGTCCAGATAGTGACCCTAACTCCTCCTCCCTATCTGCATAATGTCATTAAAACAGTCAGAAAAAATATAGGCAGCATTAAAATTATATGATTTAAAGCCCACTTAATTGCTTGGTATATTGCTTGTATTTCCGTTTGGACAGGACTATTGCTGTATATTGATATAGTGTGTTGTGCTATTATACTTCCGTTGCAGTGAAACTTATCCCGCTCCAAGAATTTCCTTCTTTCCATGCCCCATCCACATGAAGTACACATTTTCTTAGGACTATTGAATGCTCCCTTGTTTTCTCAAACTCTCCTTTTCGCAGTGATGCTGTTCTTTCAATGGCACGAGACAATGCTCATTGGTTCCAAAGGGCTTCCAATTGGCTAAATAAGACTAAACAATCATCACAACCTTTAAGCCAATCTTCCATCATGAAATTTCTGTCCTTTACGTTACAAAACCAGTGGGATACATTTATTTGTGTTAGTTTAGGATTTCAATAAATGGTAGTACAATGGTATAATTAGAATATATGCTAAAGCTAAACACATTAAAACATCTATTCTATCTATATATGAAGGAAGAGCACCACTTCGGTGTCCTCTTTTTTTGAGAGCGTGTACTTTTCATCTACCAATATTAACCTTTAACGAAGTTGGATTTTACAATTACAATTACTCTTATCCTTTTATAACTGTAAGGATTGAAGTGTAAAATACTAACATTTTAATTTGTAACTCCCGAAGCAGTTACCAAGCGGTTGTCAATTTAACATCTCCAGTGGACTGAAAACAGGTATATATATATATACTTTCCATCTGCCACTTTAGTGTCTTTTTTTGTGTCATTGTGTTTACTTTTCATCTTCCTATATTGTCCTTTTAACAATTTTTCCAATTACAAGTCAGATGCCCTTTAGGCACAATAACTGTAAGGAGAAATATATCCAAGTACACCCCACAAATCACTCCCTACTATAACTGCTAAAAACCTCCCGCACATGGTAAGTTGGCAATTGTTGTAATTTTGTAAACTACTTTCCCTTCCCATGGTGCTGTGAAGACCAGTGACTAAATTTTTGAGAAGTTCCATGATATCTCAACCACCAATCTCCATGTCTCTCTTTATTCTTCCATTTGTTAATAAATGAAACTCGACTTGCACACACACCATCTTCTATCCGAGACCAAAAATAGAGTTTCTTCCACATTCAGTCCCTTCTCCCTTTGGTTCAAGATTGCACTTGCACACGCATCGCGCGTGTCTCGGCCTCCGGTATGAACTAATTACACAATGATTGGTCCCATCTATTCTCTCTACTCCACCGAGATCTAATTGCCAACAGATTGCCACAATGGGTGGGTTTATCAGAAAAACATCAACAAAAACAGGAAAAGAGGGAAAAAAAAAATCCCCAATCACAACACAAATAAAGTTAATAGTAATACACTTCCAAAATAATACTAATAATGAAAAAAACATAACCATGACATCCAACTGAGAGCCGGTGAAGGATGAACCCAGATTGGTTCAATCCACACCACAATAGTTCGACAACCTTTGTTCTGTATGAGACAGCTCCTTCCATCCAATTCAAACCAGTTATTGATCCAGCTTCTGAAACAGTGCCAACGGAATGCAATGGTGCCGCCGTTATTTTTCTCGGTGGCATCAAAGGCACCACACAATGCAGGAAGATTGAACGAATCTAATTGCAACTCATTCTGAAACTGAAGAAAAGCTTTCTCAGGTTCAGTTCTGATCAAGTGTTCAACATCAAGTTGCCAATCTGCATCACTCATAGGATCTACTGCAACCTTGAGGGGTTCCTTCAATAAAACCTTGGAGAAGGTCACTCCGTGAATGCACAGGTAAACTTGGTCATCACCACGCTTAACGACATATGACACAAGATTCGACTCAGAGAACCATTTCAGACCCTCTGGTTGACCGAAAAACCTATAACTACTGTTAGCCATATCAAAAGCACCGAAACATCCAAAATCATGAAAGCAATATAAAATTCCATTCACAAACACTGTGTTCACCACAGGAGCAATATCCGAGTAATCGGTGGGCAAGATGGTCGTCCACGTAGACTCCCCTCTTTGACAGGTACTAATTTTGATACGGCATAAAGCCTGATGGCATACCATAAACACCACGCAATCTGGAGATGTAGGAGGAGCTGATATGTCAAACACAAGGAAGCATAACTCGTTTACATCTATGAAGGGGATGTCAATTCTTGCCCTTGAAAATGGATTGAGGAAAAAAGGTGCAGAGGACCCATTCTTGGAAGAGAATAAGAGAAGCTACCCATGCCTCGACAGAAGCAGTTGTTTGTTGCATAGCTCTGGAATCTCAACATTGTAAATACGTTGTCGGCTAGATAAGTCTCTAGGTTTGCCTGTTGTTTTGAGCAAAAAACACTGATAATGTGGAACAGGATGAGCGATATCTGGAAACTCCCCGTATTTCATGATCATGAACCATGGCAACCGGCTGTGTTCTAGTTTATGGGGTATTAATGTTGAACACTGTGAGAAAGCAGAGTGCCAGCACTTGCAAACGTATCATCTTTGCTCTCGTTTGGATCCGCGACCATCCAGAAGATGTAATCATGTCTGGGATCATAATATCTAGAATTCTTGTTTCACAACCCGAGTTTGTTTCCAATGATACCCGAAGAGCTATTGTGGAGATGATCTTAAGCCGATGGGGGAAAGCCCCGCTTCTCGAAAGGGTTCGTGAAGTGCTCGACGATAATGAGCATCCTGATTTTTTTCAAAGGCTGGAAACTATTAAACATGAAGAATTGCTCGCATCATTCATATGCTTGTTGGGTATCAGAGGTGAGAAGGCAAATCAGGCAAATCAGGCGATGATGGTCTGCTTTGGAGGGAATAAAAGGATTGACAGAGCGAAATTCAGGGCAGATTGGGCCTCCATGGACGGGCAACCCAGCATGGTGGATTGTGGTTCAGATTTGGTAAAAAACCTCATCTTAGGAAGCATGCACTCTCCCGCCCAAATTGCTTGCAGCAAGTTTATGTCAGAATTCCTACTTTACAAATATGTTTATCACGGGTTGGACTACATTTTTTTAACCGCACATTTCAACCATCTATGGGTTGATCCATGATAAACATACTTGTAAAGTAGGAATTCTGCCAAAAACTTGCTGCAAGCAACTCAGGCGGGAGAGTGCATGCTTCCTAAGATGAGGTTTTTGACCAAATCTGAACCACACGTCACCATGCTGGGTGACCCATCCATGGAGGCCCAGTCTGCCCTGAATTTCACTCTGTCAATCCTTGTATTCCCTCCAAAGCAAACCATCATTGCCTGATTTTCCCTTCTCACCTCCAATACCCAACAAGCATATAAATGATGCCAGCAATGTTTTCAAATCGGGATACGTATCGTATATTTTTTCATCATATAAATCGTATCAGGATATGTATCACATATCATAAGATACATTTGTTGGAAGAGTAGGAGTTTCTAAAGTTTAGTTGGACAAGATTTTGGAAAATAGAGAAATACTACAAGGTGGGAATGAGAGTATTTACATGCAATACACTTGAACTCAATTTTTTTTTCGCTTGGTACAAAATTATTTTAATCCATCCCTATTTATACTACCCCATGGAAGGCTCTAATCCGAAGATATTTTTATAGAAGATAAATAGGTAGATTCTAGAACTACACATGTGACTAAATCTCAGAAAACAAACTAGATATTTCACAAGAATATCCTAGAGCTTCTAAAAACTAAATATTCTAGAGCTTCTATAACCACCTTCAATAATATCTAAATCTGTGGACTTTATCAATTGGGCTTGTTTGAACTTTACTTTCTTGTGTTAAAAAAATA
Organism: Vaccinium myrtillus; assembly: GCA_016920895.1. Classification (NCBI taxonomy): domain Eukaryota; kingdom Viridiplantae; phylum Streptophyta; class Magnoliopsida; order Ericales; family Ericaceae; genus Vaccinium; species Vaccinium myrtillus. The sequence continues at coordinate 31,033,487 of CM029277.1, forward strand.
AATCTAGTTTATGTTTCAACTATGTTAAACATACATTAATTAATATACAATTAAAAAGTAATTACACTAATAACATCACCAAACTATGCTTGCATTCTAAAAATAAATTATAAATTAAAATACAAAATTTCAAGTCTCTTAACTGGGTCTATCACACTAAGGCTTTCTACTGTCTTTGTTATGAAAAAAAAAGAAGAGTTATAATATGATTCAGACAAAACACAATCAAAGTATGATTCTTTTATTCATGCCTACATTAAGGTTGAATTTTCTATAAAATGATTTGAATGTCGCCATAATTAGATCAAACGGCTTAGATTAATGTGTTTGGGGTTCCATTTCTTAAAATAAGGTCCAACGTTTTCCCAATAAGTAATCGTAGGATACGTACTGAATCTAGATACACGTATTTATCATATGATATGCAAATGTAAATTAAGTAGGATTTCTATGCGAATAGGATACGAGATGGGATACGTATCGTTTTCCGAAGGAGACGATATGAATCGTAAGATACATATCGTGCATCTTAGGTTTTTAACAACTATGGATGCCAGCAATTCTTCCTGTTTAATAGTTTTCAGCCTTTGAAAAAGTTCAAGATGCTCATTATCCTCGAGCACTTCACTAACCCTTTCGAGAAGCGGGGCTTTCCCCCATCGGCTTAAAATCATCTCCACAATAGCTCTGCGGTGATCATTGGAAACAAACTCGTATTGTGAAAGAAGAATTCTAGATAATATCAACCCAGACATGAATACATCTGTTGGATGGCCGCAGATAAAAGTTGAGTTTAATTTCATCAAAACCATCCTTCTCATTCAATTCGACATGCATACACATATACACATCCAATCATACACTCGAGAACTGAAATACACAAGATCACAACTCCACGCGATCAATGACATTCATTAGTCACTGTATATATGTAGTGGAGAATTGGCTTACCACTATGATCAGCATCGATCTCTTCACCGACGTGTTCCACTCCGCCATCCTCTTCAACTGGTTGATTCTGATTTCATTCAAATTTTTTTTGGCTTGGTACAAAATTATTTTAATCCATCCTATTTATACTACCCCATGGAAGGCTCTAATCCGAAGATATTTTTATAGAAGATAAATAGGTAGATTCTAGAACTACACATGTACTAAATCTTAGAAAACAAACTAGATATTTCACAAGAATATCCTAGAGCTTCTAAAAACTAAATATTCTAGAGCTTCTATAACCACCTTCAATAATATCTAAATCTGTGGACTTTATCAATTGGGCTTGTTTGAACTTTACTTTCTTGTGTTAAAAAAATAAATCTAGTTTATGTTTCAACTATGTTAAACATACATTAATTAATATACAATTAAAAAGTAATTACACTAATAACATCACCAAACTATGCTTGCATTTAAAAAATAAATTATAAATTAAAATACAAAATTTCAAGTCTCTTAACTGGGTCTATCACACTAAGACTTTCTACTGTCTTTGTTATGAAAAGAAAAGAAGAGTTATAATATGATTCAGACAAAACACAATCAAAGTATGATTCTTTTATTCATGCCTACATTAAGGTTGAATTTTCTATAAAATGATTTGAATGTCGCCATAATTAGATCAAACGGCTTAGATTAATGTGTTTGGGGTTCCGTTTCTTAAAATAAGGTCCAACTTTTTCCCAATAAGTAATCGTAGGATACGTACTGAATCTAGATACACGTATATATCATAGGATACACAAATGTAAATTAAGTAGGATTTCTATGCGAATAGGATACAAGATGGGATACGTATCATTTTCCGAAGGAGACGATACGAATCGTAAGATACATATCGTGCATCTTAGGTTTTTAACAACTATGGATGCCAGCAATTCTTCCTGTTTAATAGTTTCCAGCCTTTGATAAAGTTCAGGATGCACATTATCCTCGAGCACTTCACTAACCCTTTCGAGAAGCGGGGCTTTCCCCCATCGGCTTAAAATCATCTCCACAATAGCTCTGCGGTGATCATTGGAAACAAACTCGTATTGTGAAAGAAGAATTCTAGATAATGTCAACCCAGACATGAATACATCTGTTGGATGGCCGCTGATAAAAGTTGAGTTTAATTTCGTCAAAATCATCCTTCTCATTCAATTCAACATGCATACACATATACACATCCAATCATACACTCGAGAACTGAAATACACAAGATCACAACTCCACGCGATCAATGACATTCATCAGTCACTGTATATATGTAGTGGAGAATTGGTTTACCACTATGATCAGCATCAATCTCTTCACCGACGTGTTCCACTCCGCCATCCTCTTCAACTGGTTGATTCTGATTCAGGTTCGCTCCATCCTCTTCCATTCTTGCCCTAGAATTTACCCCCCCCCTTTTCTCTCTCTCTCTCTCTCTCTCTCTCTCAAACTCAAATGACGAATGAATCAATCAAGAAGTGTGCTTCTCTTGACTTTTAAACTTTTCCCGCCCTATATAAGAGCATCTCTAGTGCACTACCTCAAAAATGTTTGCTAAAGTGTACACCTTAGTACATGTGGGATCCTATTTTGTGTGCTAAGAACTTAGTTAGCTAGCTAAGGAGAAATGCACTTGAATGGGGCTCCCTAAAAATGTTCATTATCTTTTAGAGTGGGACCCATTTAAGTGGTGAGGGGTGCCAAGTGGTCCCACAAAATTCTCCTCTCCATCCCTTCTCTCTATCTCTCTCCTGTTTCTCTCTCCTTAAGTCTCTCCCCAAATTTAGGTAGTCACTTAGGGCATTTTAGGTAGTGAGGGGTGCCACCTAGGATTTTAGGGAGTCAATTTTTGCGCACTAGAGACCATTTTTTTTGAGTTTTTCTTAGCTGACTAGTTAGGGCACTTTAGGGAACTCTTTTAGGTAGTGCACTAGAGATGCCCTATGTGGGAGAAGTCAGTTAGTTGGGGAGTGCGGCCACGTCAGCTTTACGGCTCAAATGAAATGCGCGTTCTTTTTTTTACCGAGAAAAACGTGGGTGCCAAGAAGGTAGCACCCGACGTGGTGTCCCTTCAACACATCTGACCCGTTCAAAAGTGTATTGGACGGTTCGGATTAAAACACTCTCTCACCTCACTCTCTCTCCTCTTCCTCTCTCCTGTTTCTCTCTCCAAATCCGGACCGTCCAATGCACTTTTGGACGGCCCAAATGTGCCAAAGGAGATCACGTGGTACCCTATTTGCACCCAAGTTTTTCTCTTTTTTTACCGAGTGTTGTATTGTGTCCTCGTTATTTAATTTCAATTAATTTGAATATTAATTTTAGTTTCATTTCCGAATTTAAATTTCAGCTTCCGCACGGCTCAAATGAAAATGCAAGCCATTTCGCGTTCTTTTTATAATTGTCTAGGCCGGCCCTGATGTTTGTGTTGCCCAAGCCCGACCAAAAATTTGGTTGCCCACTTAATATTTGCAAGTCATTAAATAAAGCATATGAGTAAAAAATATATATCTACGTTACATTGTGCTTTTAATTTGAATTAAATCAACAAATTAAAATCAAAATGTGATCCCGGTTATAGTCCTTTATGATACGTATAATCCGATTCAAAGAAAACAACTTCTCCTTGTATTTTTGAAGCAAAATTTTCTTGATTTTTAATATATCCAAGAAAGTAAACTGATCATACAAGGTATTGAAGTTTTGTAATTTAACCAAAATAATTTTTTATAAAAAATTATACAACCAAGAAAAAATGAATAAAACATAACAAAATTCTGCTCATACTTGCTTTCTTTAACTAATCATGTTATTATCAACTTAACTCTATTAAAAATACTATTTTAACAATAAAAATTATTTATTTTAAATCTTTTTATCAAAGTTTGTTGAGTACAATTATGTTATCAACTTTACTCTAGTAAAAAAAAAACAATACTATTTTAACAATTAAGATTATTTATTTTAAATCTTTTTTATCAAATTTTGTTGAGTAGAATAAATTTTTTGGAATATTTATTTATTTGTGAATTCAATTTGAAAAGTTAAAAGTAAAATTAAGATAAACTAAGAGAGAAAAAAACACATATAAAAACATTTATGGTGTGTAAAAGATTTGAACATTGGACTCTAAAACCACTAAAGTAACTAAAATTTAACACTAGTTGTTTAAGAGTTTTATTTTTATCTCTAATTGTTCAAACAGTAAAAAAAAGAAAAAAAAATCAGTGGTCGGAATGTGATTCCCCGGGGACTTGAACCGAGACCGCTTGCTCAGCCGCTGTGCTAGCGTCCAACTTAGGTTAGAAAACGGAATATTTAATATATATTATATGTACCATCGTAATTTTTTTTTGTTTGGTTGCCCTTGCCCAGGGGGTTACCCTAACCCGGAGGCTTGTTGAGCATGCCCCAGAGCCGGACCTGATAGTTGTGCTGCAGTGTTGTCGTTATTTAATTTCAATTAATTTGAATCTTAATTTCAGCATCATTCCGAATTTAAATTTCAGCAAACTATCCCGCCAGTCGATATCCACAAACCCAGTTCTTCTCCAAGCGTGGCCGCCCAAACCGAAAACCCGACTCTATCTGGGCTGATGCTTAGCCTGAAATGTATATGGCTCAGCCATTTGTGATTCTATATGGGCTGATGCTTAGCCTGGAATGTAATCTTAATCAGCTTCCATGAAAATTCGGCAGTCCCTGAAAGATGTTGAGCGCACACAACATTGGCATTCTGTTCCCACTAGTGTTATTCTCCAGCATCATTTGTATTTAGTATACAAACATCTGAAGTTTACTGCCTAGCGCCGATTAATCGGCCGCCTCAACCGCCTTTAAGAACACTGGTAAAAAGTTAATGAGTTAAAGTGGAGGATAATTTTGAAAACTGGAAGTAAAAGTTGAAGTGAAAAGTGTAAAGTTGAGGTAAAAATTGATGTAAAATGTGTAATGATGATATTTCTTTAATACGTTGAATTTATGAAGCAACAAACTTAAAAAGGGACGGGGAGTACTACCAAAAAAGAAGTGTATTTGCTAAATTTTGGGCAGCAATGGATTCCTAAAACATAATGAACTTCCACATTGCTTCTACAAATACATAGTGATTCTATACCCTAAAGTTGGTCTAGTGGTCAAGACTTGAGGCTCCGGCTTAGGGGTTTGATCCCTCCTAAGGTTTAAGGTTTGAAAGCTCGTAGGTGTTATCAACTCTTTTGGGGGCCCCGCTAATGAACGGTGGGATTGGTCTCCCAAAATTAGTTAAGGTGCACGAAAGTTAATCCTGACATCTGGTTATCAAAAATATATTAGTGATTCTTAAAGACCTACAAACTTCCATGAATTTATACTAGAAACGACGTGACAAATGAAATAAAAAAAAAAATCTCTTTTCCATGTGTGTGTGTTTTTTTAGTACATTGTTGTCAGTAATGTTAGTGAGACTTTTACATTAATCAAAATGCAGGGAGGTATTAAGTTCCTTCCCAATTTGGCTACCATCCCACTTGCTTTTTCATGTGTTATAATAGATTTAGGGGAGTGATTTCTACACCCCCCAAATTGATAGCCACACCCCCTTTTTGTCTTTTAGTGAAGTTTTTATGTGTAAAATCTTCACTAAAAGACAAGAAAGGGGGTGTGGCTATCAATTTGGGGGGTGTGAATATCAATTACCTAGATTTAGGCCTTGTTTCCTATTTGCTAAAAGAAATCAACCTACTAGTATTGCTTTTATGGGATTCTCATAAAATTAAATGAGAAACAAGGCATTAAAACAGCTAAGGCATTTTATTAAGAAGGGTAAGGTGAATTTTGGTAGTGTCAAACGCATTTTTTGCTCAGTATTTCAAGGGTACAGAACCCCATGTACAAAAAATTTACTGATTGTGCTCGGGGACCCATTGTGGGTCCCACACGAGTAATCCAAACTGCTCATTCATCTCAAAACATTTTTGTTTTGCATGAAACAGAGAAATTTTGATCAACCACTTACGCATGTTGGATTGAGCTGATCACTCACGTGGCCACTCGAAAAAATGTTTTGAGATTAATGAACGGTTCGGATCACTCGTGTGAGACCCAAAAGTGGGTCTCCGAGCATGGTTAGTGCATTTTCTGTACATATTTTCCCGTCCCCGTAGTCGGGTCCATTAAAGTACTCCCTCCTTTCCTTTTTAAGTGTCTTGCTCCGTAAATTCAACTTTTTAAAGAGACGTAATCGTTACATCTTTCATATGAACTTTTATTTCCATTTTACACCTTTCATATAAACTTTTATCTCAACTTTTTAAAATTATCATCTACTTTTGCCCATTTACTCATTCTCAACTAACTTTTCAAAAGGGTAAAACAATAATTGTACAAACTTTTATCTATTAATTTTTCAAAACACACACTTATTAAGGGATAACCCAAAATGAAATAGTCAACAATAAAAAAAAAAGTTATTAGTCCAAAACCATACGGGGTTTAAGGTTTTGCGGCCAAGGTGAAGTGTGAGGGGGCTAACCACACACAGCCTAAAGCGCGAGGAGGTAAAATGGACTTTACTCACTTATATGGTGGTCAAACTGGAAACTATAGATTTGATGCCAAAAGGGGAACCTTTAAATGAGATTGTTAAGAATTATAGTAAGTTTTTACATTATTTGATAAAAAATTTTATCCTTGTGGTAATTTATAATTTAGCTGATATCTTTGAAAATTAATTAAACACTGGTTAAATATTTCAGAGACTAAAATTTTGAGCACTAAATTGAAACTTAAATAATTCTTTGAAGAATAAATCGGCTAAATAATTTTTTTGACCAAATTGAAACCTATCTATGAGGATTACAAAATCTTAGTCAAACAAACAAACAAAAAAAGCGTCCAAATTTTCAGGGGCTAATTTGTCGTTCACAAATATGAACCATGTCCAATCAAATTTTTTTTTTTTTTTTTGAAGAAACATACTCCTACTTTTTAGCAAAATCTTTTTTTTTTTTTTTGTCATTCGTCATTCCTAATCTATTACATGGGGGAGGTGGAATGGGACTCGATCCCGGGATGCAATGCGGTTGTAGGCCCGGGAGTAGGGATGGCAATAGGGGCGATTTGGGGCCCTGACCCTAATATTCCCGAACAACCCTTAACCCGCCTCTAACCCGATCGGGTAATGTATGGGTTCCCCGCCCCTATCGGGTATCGGGTTTACCTGCCCCGTCCCTATTTTTTCCGCATATTAAGAAAGTATATTTTAGACTCCAATATTAATGAGCACAAATGATACAAAAAGTTCACAAAATAACTATTACAACTTAACCAAAATCTATTATCTAATATTGTACTTTAGTTGTAAAAATAAAATTAAAAGAATATGAATAAAATTGGATACATAAAAGGGAGAATTTAATTTCATGTATACATATAAGAGTATATAAATATATTTATACATATATTTGTATGTTGGGGCAGGTATCGGGGTGGACATACCCCTGCCCCTACCTAATTTTGGCGGGTTTTCCAAAATGATCTCTTGCCCCTACCAGTTACCCATAAAAAAGGAGTAGAAAAAATCCTACCCTATCGAGGTAGGGTAGGCCGGGTTCCGGGCAGGACGAATTGAATTGCCATCCCTACCCGGGAGAGGTGCACACCGGCCCAATAGCACGCCCAGTCCAGCCGGGGTTTTTTAGGGTTTGGGAAAAATATTTAGGCCCATAGGGCGGGGTTGGGTTGAGATTTTAAGCCTGCTTACTAATTAGGCCGGGTTTGGGAAATTCTTCTGAGGCCCAACCCGGCCCAATTTTATTTTATTTTAATACTATATGTTACCGCTAGAACCTAGCTACTTGCAGTTTGTTTATCTTGATGAAGTGGATCTCCTCAACTCCCCTTATTTAGTAAGATCTCGTCTCTTATTCAAGAGTACGATCATCTTTGTCTGCTCTTCAATATCTCATCTTTTCTTTTTAACAGTTTTTTACTATTCTTCTTGTTGATCTCCTCAATCTTTTGGTTTTGGGTCTTTCTTGATCACTATGGTTGATTAATTTATGTTTGTGATAGCATGCTTTAGAAAAATAAATGAGATTGTTGGACGGGCTTGAAGAATTAAAATTTTAATTGGTCCAGGCTTTGACATATTAAATGAAACCTGATTATTAACAAAAATAATATGTACAAAGAAGATTTGCAAGGAATCGCGCAGGGAAGGTCCTACGGGGCCCAATACGGATCCCGAACGGCTAATCTGAGCAGCTCAAAAATTTTAAAAAATATTTTAAAAACACGTTTTGAGTGGGCTTGCGAGAAACTAGCTCGATCCAATATGTGTAGATACTTGATCCAAACTTTCATTTTTGAATGGCTCGGATGAAAAAAGAAAAACATGAAAGTTTGGATCGAGCATCTACATATATCGGATGGAGCTGGTTTTTAGCAAGTCCACTCGAAATATGTTTTTAAAATTCTTGAGCAGCTCGGACTAGCCGTTCGGGATCCGTACTGGGCCCCACATGGTCTTCCCTTTGTGATTCCCTGCAAATCCTTTCCTTGCATATAGCATTGCTGGATTATTAATGGGTCAGACTTAAAAATGCACAAATATCTTTATTATCTAATATAAGAGCGGCCCAAACCCGGTCTAGCCTAGTGTTTGTGGACCCCTAGGGACAGGCCATATGGACCAAAACTGAACCACTCCGATGGAGGATAAAGAACCGGATGGGAGCTTGGTCCGCACTCTTCCCAGACCCGTCCTTGTCCTCGTGGGTCTAGTTATCGCCTATCGGACGTCATGCGCATAGAAAAAAGAAATTTGGGAGAAAATAGTAGAAAATAGAAAAAAGAAAGAGTAAGAGGCAGTTGATTTGGGGCAATGGCGACATCTTCTTTCCTGGGAAACAATTATTGGGTATTGAGACATGGTAAAAGCATTCCAAACGAGAGGGGTCTCATTGTTTCATCCATGGTTGGTCCTCCGTTCCTTCTATTCATTTCTATTCGATCAAATAATTCTGGGTGTAGAAGCCTTTATTCATATCTGTCTCTGAATTGAAAATAAGGAACAGGGTTATCTAAATTGTTGCTAAATGTTAATGTCTCTGAATTGAAAATAAGGAACTGGGTATCTAAATTGTTGCTAAATGTTAATTCTATAATCTATTTGGTTGAATGAATTATCAATGATTTCAGATCGTGATCCTTGCTTGGGGTTCTTCCGAAAATTGGTTTACTGCGCTCTGTTAAGTGTCAACAGCTTGAAGTAGATACAAATAGTTATTTAGTATTAACAGAAGCCGAAAAAGAGAATTTCAATTGGGTTTATTGTAACCCATCTTCAATCCTCTTACTTGGTTTCAGTAGAAGTTTGTGCGAAAGGCTTCATTTGATAGAAAACACTCGAATGGGCAATCTCAAAATTAAGTAAATTGCCAAGTGGCGGGTATGAGTAGAAGCTAACAGCCCCTTTGGATGCATTGATTTCATAAGAAATGAAAAGAAAGGGATATGGTTTCTAGTCAAATCACTCATTTGGATCGAGTATTTTGGTGAGAAAAGTACAAAAATGAAATTTTTTGTTTGGCTCTTCCCCTTTCTTATCTCACCCTTTCTCACAATCCAAAGGGGTTGTAAGGGTTGCAAATTTGCAATAAACAAGTGAATGGATAAGTTGCAAATTGTCTACTTGGGGTACGATAGGAATTCTAGTAACCCATCCATGATACAATGATTGCTATCAATTGGAAATGTCTTCAACTTTGCTGTAGCGTTGAAGATTTGTCTTGTCCTATCAATTTTTATGTGGCTTAGATGTTCATATGTTTCCACATGATCTTTAGGTTTCTATGATTACCTCAACCTTCAGTTTCATAATAGCAATTGGTATTTTAACAGGAAAATGGTATACTTGAGGAATACAAATTGGCTTCTGAAGGTGTAATTCAAGCACAATTGGCAGGAGAATTATTTCAAAAGGTAGGGTTCCAATAGGCATTACCTTGTTCCTTTCTTTAACAGATGCTTATGCCTGTTCATATAAATTTGTTTTTAGAGGAGAATATTACTATGTGCAGGAACTGACAGAAAAGAAAATACCGCTTGAAAATGTGCGAATTTGCTACTCCCCCTTCTCAAGAACAAGTCACACCGCTAAAGTTGTTGCGTCTGTCTTGGATATACCGTTGGAAGGTCCTCAATGCAAGGTATGCCATCAATATTAACAAATTCATTCCGCGATGGAAGATTGAAGGGAATAGGACACATTTTTGTTACTCTATGAAAATGCTTTCACAATTATTGTTCTAAACCAGCGCATGCAAAAAGTTCCATTGTTCATTTAGTTTCTTGTCGATGATGTCATACCTCAGCGTTCTAAACATTAGCAGATTCTCTCTTTAGGATATAATGTGTATTCTTGTGCAATTTGCAGTGTCATATTGTTAATTTTTATGTGGTTTTTTGTGGTTATGTTAGATGGCTTTATTACTGTAGTAACATTCTCATGAACTAGGAAATGGATCCATGTAACCAAAGTCCGGGTAAAATAGGACAAAGGTTTCTTTGGTTAAGTTGTACACATACAGTATTTCACCATTTCACTCTTTGTTCTTCCAAAAGGGACATGTCCTTAAAAAAGTGTGGTTTTTCCCATTTGCTTCCATACACTCAGGATGTATCGCTCATTTTAGTAGGAATTTGATACACATCACCGTGTATGCATACTGCGGAGCTTTATATAGTTATTATAGACATTTACCGTGCTTTTGGTTGCCTGTCCTCTCTGAAACTTTCTGCTGCAGCATAATGCGATTAACTTGGTTGTAGAGCCCCATGCAAATTATGGATTTAGATGTTAAATTGTGCCGAGATTTTGTTCTTTTTTATATTCAATCCCAGTCTGACTTTCTGATATTTGCTGGACAGGTGGTAGAAGATCTCCGGGAGCGTTTCTTTGGTCCTTCATTCGAACTTTCCTCTCATGATAAGGTATGCAATCTGTTTGAGGAACTAAAGGTGGATTTCATATGAAGTGGCACAGACTGATGATTGGCTTATGCTCTAGCTCTTCTTTTTACCAATGAGTAATGAGAGGATCATTAAACAAACTAACATTGTGCTCTTTCATGACCAGTACTCAGAGATATGGGATCTCGATGAGAAAGACCCATTCACAAAGCCAGAAGAAGGTGGAGAAAGTGTTGCTGATGTTGTTTCTAGACTCACAAATGCTTTGATAACCGTTGAGTCAGAGTTCCAGGGGTAATAAAATCTTCTCTTTATTTGTTTCCATTTCTATTTCTGGATTTCGAGCATAAAATATTGTGCATCTATTTCTAGACCTGAAATTAGACCTGATGGGCCCATACATGGGAGATATCTGGAATGTAGAGACTAGAAGCAGAGTGTGATAAGCAGCAGCAATTGAGGGGCTAGTCACGGGCCTTGGGGAAACTTCTTGACTTGTGGTTTTCCTCGATTAGTGACCAGCTTCATAATTATGCTACTTTTACTGACCTGCATTATCCTTAATTTTCTATGTTTCGCCGACAGGTATCAATAATTTCCAGTATTCACTCCAATTTCTTGTGTTGCAGCTGCACAATCTTGGTTGTCAGCCACGGTGATCCTCTTCAAATCTTGCAGACAATACTCAATGCAGCTAAAGAGCATGACGGACCCAATTGTACTGACTTGGCATCAAGAATACAGGCAGTTAAAGTTCCTTCTGTCCTCTCACGACACAGGAAGTATGCCCTTCTAACTGGAGAACTTAGGGCAGTCTTATAAATGATAGCTTCCATGTAGTAGGCAAAACCCTAGGGACAATAATTAGCTATGGAAATTAATTTTCATTTATGACTACATTCTTGTCATACCCAACATGCTAGGTAATGCGCCCAGCGCCCAGCAATTTGCGGTCATATCATATTGATATTGGATTGAAGCAATACTAATAGTATATCCTCTCAGAAGGTTTGTGCAACTGTTTTGTGGCTGAAAATATACTAATATAGCTGCTTTTGAATTAGAGGAAGACGTCAATATGTCAAATAAGATGGCATTTATATAGCATGAAATAACTAAACAAGATGCAAGATTGACTGGGAATGAGTTTGTGTGACTAAATAAGATGGCATCTAGTACTCTGTTTCAACATCCCGATCTCCTAATACATCCTTGTCAGAAGAAAGTTGCAACTTAGGAAGTACATCACTGATTAGGAATGAGTGGGTTGGATTACCACTCTGTGACGAGTAAGATTGCATTAGGACAAAAAACCATCGTCTTACGGCAGTTGACGAGGCAGGAATAGATTGACTAAGGCCTGTTCATATATACTGTGAAATAACGAAACCCGATGCAATAATGTACTCTACTATGTGACTACGTGTTTTGAGCTCCTTTGTAATATCTCTGTTTTCATAATAAATCTTTGCTCGTCACAAAAACAAGTTACAACTTAGTACACTCATGATAACTGAGGACTAAGTAGGACTTTGGAACCAAAGAACCCACCAAGTTTAGAAAGCTTCATTTACTGGAGCAACTCAAGTTGCTCATTCACACACGATGTTCTAAAACTCGCTAGGCGCTAGTAGGGGGAAGAAAGGGCACCTAGGGTCGGCTTCCTAACCTAGGCGCTGGACCACTGCCTAGTGACTAGGCAGGGACTAGTCAGCTGACTATTAGAACACTGGTCGCACATCTACTTGTTCACTCAGTGAACTAAAGATCCAAGAGGAATTGAGCCGGTTCAGAGTTCGTTGCACACCCAAACTTTCGCGAACTGTACTCCTTGTACACACCAGTTAGTTTCCCAGTTCTAGCTTTCTGATGGTAAGTAACCATCAATCTTGAGCAGTACCTATAGACACAGTAAAAGAACCAATTTGTCCGTTTACTAATCTGCATAATTTGTGGACAGACTAGCTTGAAATTAGGAGACTAAAGAAACAAAAAAAAAAAAAAAAAATCACATAGGCTGGTCTTCTGAGTTGGTGGTGTGCTTCTCAGTGGCTTTAGTCCACTGCTTACACCTGTTAAGACTACAATGAGCAGTGAAAATGGCTGCTGCAGCTAGCAAAGAGGGTGGGAACTTGAGCATTCCATACACAACTAAGGCGAGTTCAATGATGAAGAAAGACAGAACTTCAAGCTGAATTCATTTCATTAGGAGCACGTAAAAGAATCATCAGGATTTATCTTACACGAGGGTTTTCATCTTCCACCTTGGTATATATCTCATAAGAGTCCTAGTAGTACTGACCTTGTTATCGGATTGAGCAGCCTTGAGAAATCTCCTCATAAATACATAAGGTGTTGGAACAGACATATTGAATTGCAGTGCATTCATCATTTCCTTCTCCTACAGGCACAAAGATGGCAATGAAACATTTTAAGATTCTTAAACATCTCAAAGAAGAAAGAAGTGACCAGCTATCTTAGGCAAGTTACCATCTACAGAATTTCTTTCCTTGTATAAGTCAGATCTTAGATGAAAATTAGGTCATCGACGAGAGGAACCAGTGTTCTAAAAATCGGTCAAGTCGGCCGGCTAGTTGGCCAAAAGTCGCTAGTCAGAGGTCCCTCGACATGATCAAAACCTGACTAGTTGGCCAAAAGTCAGCGATCAGTCGTTCAAGTCGGCAATTAGTCGGCCAAAAGTCGCTAGTCGGCAACCGACCGACCTGGGACCGACTAGCGTCTTGTAGATCCTTGAGAGGAACAGATATCTCCTCATACTTGCATGCTAACAGCAAGGCTGTCACCCCAACTAACTGAAGAATCTTTCTGACCACAGTTGCGCGCTCTAAGAACCTGTCAATAAGGTTGACAGTGAGGAACAATGTCTCCGCGATGAGTTTAAACTTGCAATGCACCTGTTAATTCAACAAACGTAGTTAGCCATCCATTCAAAAGAGAAATACGAATTGGTAAAAGGATGCTAGAGGGAAGATATAGGCAGAGCATGATAAAGCCAATCACCTTGCTCTGTAGGACACAAACTGTAGTGAATTAATTTAAATGAGATGTGCTAACTGCTAAGCACTGGTGATATTTGGGCTCAGTAGATAATAAACCAAGCTCGAATTGGTGTACCTCAATAAGCCAATCGATAAGGATGGCTCTTATCTTCTCATTAATATCAAACTGATGCACCATATAAGGTGGCGATACACAACCAGAATCCTGCATTTGTGTTAGTAATCGGGTTAACGTTAAGAAAAAGTTTTACATGAGATCTCTTTTTCTTCATACCCCTCCTAACCCCTTCTAGCTGATGGACCTCGATTTATCCAAGAGTAACAGGTAGTGCAGTTGGTAGAATTGGTTTCTTTCATGAATCCATCCAGCAGTTGCACTAATTTTTCGATGTAAACACATATTTTAGTAGATATAAAATTGGTTCTGGTTTTCTTCTGCACCATCTTCCCTTTGAAAAATACATATTCGTGCAGTCGGAAATTATTTCTTTACCGGGTGACTGAGCGGGTGAAATTTGAAAAGATGCAGAAACCAAATTTACAGTTACAAAACTTGAAATTTGCAGTTTTCCATCAGGTGACTAGGAGTTCTAGTTTCATGGTCTTGACAGACTCAGTTTGAAGGCCTGGTTTTCAGGAGTATAACGTATTTTAACAATTCACACTGATACAACATATATTGTGAAGACAAATTCAAGGGTTTGAGTTCCTCCCCAAAGCAAGAACATGAGGACGATTATTGTTAACGGACCTCAGTTTCTCTGTAGTGAGCATGAATGCTTTCGATGAACTCTACAACTGCAAGCGGATCCTTCACATCACCGCTGTCTATATCCATAACAGGGTCCTCCTCAACATCTTCCATTTCAACCTCCACCCGCAGCATTCTTACCTCATTTCTGTCACACGCATATATACCCCAAAACCGATATCAATAGAAGTAAAACTTGAAACGTCGTACCAGCCAAGCAATTTCATCCATCATGGCTTCTGCGTGCTTCAGAAACGTTGGGATCGGTTCATCGCTGGGTAACTCAGGGTCTTCCATTTACATGGGTTCATGAGAAATATAGGAAAACAAAAAAGTTTTTTATCTGAAGACTGTAGAGGACATACTTCAGGGAAAGACTGCTCGTGGCTCCTCGATTTTACAGAAAACTTCCTAAAACATCATCCAATGATGTTAATCTTGATACAAATAGAAGGGGAAAAAAAGCAAAAGATTGATCCCCGGATATAACATCAAAGAATTATTCTCACCCTTTGAATCTTTCCTAAGGCCTCGTTCCACATAACTTATTTATGCGACTTTTTGCACGGTTTGAGTTTTGTCTATATTCGAATTTCGGTCATATACTCATAATTTTGTACTTTACGGATTCCTCTCGTCTAAAAAGTTTGACGCAAAACTAACAAATGCAATCTTCTTTTTAAAGACATCAAAATTTGCAAATACTCATAATTTTGTACTTTAAGGATTCCTCTCGTCTAAATAGTTTGATGCAAAACTAACAAATGAGAATTTTCTTTTTTAATAAAGACAAAAATCAAAATTTGCAAAAAGTTAATCGCCGCACGAGGCCTAAATACCGACCCAAAGAACATCACAGAGAGAGAGAGAGAGAGAGAGAGAGCAGATTATTCAAAGATAAAAAAAATTCAACGAAAAGAACAAAGAAAAGACCAGAAAAAAACATTTGAAGCAGTAATCCTGAAAGTCCTCTTTTTCTCTATCAATATCACGTATTTTGTGTAGATAACTGAAGTAAAAAACGAGAAGTAAATTAACAGGCAATGTTGGAAGTGTGGAATTTGGAAAGTGTCTCAGAAGCACAAAGTCTGAAAGTAACGGCTAGTATTGACCGTTAGATGTGAATTTATATGTAGGCATGGCCGTTGGATCTAAAGAAAGGCTGAAAGTTGGGTTGGTCTGTTGAACGGTTCAGTGGGGGCAAAAGAGCGTGGGTTTTTCTTTCCAAATTGTAGCTTACTATCAAAGGACTATTATGGGCATTGTTAAACAAAAGCAATAAAGTAGGAAAAAAATTACACCAGACATTTTTTTTGATCCGGAGATCTTGTAATATGGCATCCGAGCCGTTGATCTCTGTAATCAACTTCTCGGATTTCATCACGGCAATGGACGGCTCGGATTATGCAAGTGTCATGATGAAATATGGATCGTTAATTGAGGGATCAATGGCTCATGCTTCAGGATCTCCGGTTTCCTTTTTTTTTTTTCTCCCTTTTTCTTAGGACGTGCGTGCAAAATTTGAAGAAAAAAGTAATAAAATAAGGAGAAAGATATGGTACACCTATGACTAGCTGTACCATAGAATGTTATGAACTCCCCCGTCCCACAAATTAGTGTTCCTTTTGGCGATTCTAATATTCTAAGGTAATGCATTAACATGCCTCCTTTTAAACTGAGCAATGATTTCCATTGATAACCTTTCAATTCCTCCATTTGGGTTGGAGTTATGGGAATTTTTTTTGGAATTGGGTCGGATTTGGAGGTAGAGCCAGTCTTGAGCGAAAGCAAGTGTTGCGGCTGATTTAGGCTCAGAAAAAATATGAATTTATTCATATTTTAGTATCCCTAAGTACCCCGGGTATCTTTTGTAATACAAAAAAAAAAAAAAATGTATATCATATATAAGGCCCAATTTTAAACTCAAAAGAGACCCAATTTTAACTTCACTATAACTAGAAAAGATTTGTGTGGACATAAAAAAGAAAAAAAAAACAAAAAACAAAAAGTAGACGCCCTAATTCAATCTCAACGGGTGCTCTCGATAAGTTTTTGAGTAAATCACAAAAAAAGTGGCCAAGTTTGGTTGAAGACGGATAATGAAGAACACGAGAGTAGCTAAGAGGAACATGAAACATATTTAAGTGACGAGTTTGACATCTTGGAATGTTTGGTTATTGTTTTGGGATTTAAGTTCCCTAAAAACATATAGAAGTACGAAGACTTGTATAGATTTATCTAGAATACTATACATTATTCTAGACTTGTATAAACGATGGTAGAAAATTCTAGAGAATATTAGTTGAGAAGCTTCTACAGAATGTGCTAGACTTCTCCCTCGGAGTGTATAAATAAGTGAGGGCCTCATTTGCCCAAACCACCTTGAAGGCTTGGAAGAACACGATGCTGCATGTTTGAAAGAACACGATGCTGCCATTAGTTGTCGCTCTACTAGTCAGACCACAGACGGACCTCCGTGAGAGACACAAAATGAGTGTAAGTACAGTCAACTCGAATCAATTCTATCCAAATAGAACCTCAAATTTTGTTTAGGAGAAAACACAGTTGATGCGAGTTCTATAAATTCAACCAAATGTGGATTAAATCAACTCACCAAGTGAAATGCTAGAGTCTACACGTCGAACAATTCAACGAACACTGTCAGGATCACAAAACGAGTTTAAGTACAGTCAAATCGATTCAATTCTATCCAACTAGAGAAAGAGGGAGATTCCATGAGAGAGAGAGAGAGAGAGAGAGAGAGAGAGAGAGAGAGAGAGAGAGAGCTTACGCGAAATTGAAATTGTTCAGTAAAGTAGCAAAAGCGTGTTGTTGTGTACATATACATACATATATATCACACTTGAATTGTAAGTACAGTAAATTCTATCCAAATAGAACCTCAAGTTTGTTTAGAAGAAAACACAGTTGATACTGTTGATGCAAATTCAACCAAATGTGAATTAAATCAATTCACGAAGTGAAACACAGTTGATACTTACGGAACATAAATGTTATTTTTATTTGCTATAGTGAAGTGTGGGAGTTTTTATTCCTGTGTACAAAGTAGGGTTCTGTACAGATTGAGGTCTGTCCTGAGTCCTGACCACATGACCATTAAATTATCTGTTCCTTCACGTTCAGATTTTTAGACGTAGACTCATTCCTCCTAAATTTGGAAGTTCTGATTTCAGTAATTTATAACAAAGTAGTTTGAAACCATGCTAAATCTCGAATTCTGCATGTCCTTTGAATTATGATGTGATTCATATAATTAGATCATTTCTGTACGGCTACATTCCACTGTCAATTAATCATTCGATGTTTGTGTGTTTTTAACTTAAAGAGGTTTAGAACGCACTTTGAGTTCTCATAATTCAAAGGACATGCAGAATTCGAGATTTAGCATGGGATGGCAAGTTTAGAGGATGTTGAGATATTGATCAGTCCTAGGACGTGTTTAGGGTATGGGATGGCTTCAGTATCACAGAGGGTTAAAGGTTTAAGAGTATTTTTCTGGATTTTGGCAATTTTTGGGGATTTTTGGTGGGATTTTTTTTTTATAGAAATTAGGGAGGTGGTAAGAGGAGAGGTAGCCGCAGGAAGAGAGGTGAGGGTGGCAATGTGACAATTGTCTACCACGTTTTTGGACTTGAGAAGGCTATTTATAGACCTGGCGAAGGGGTCAAACGGTTCAAACATTTGAAATAGGTAAGAAGAAACATTTTCCCAGAATTTCCGTTAGACCTCTGAGGTAGAGAATACCATTATGTGATTCCTCTGCAGATTCCTTGCATGGTCATGATTTTAGGGAACTTGGGCGCCCAAGTCGAATTAAGGCGCCCAAGTTCAATTAGGGTGCCTAAATTCAACTAGGGCGCCCTTTTGATGATTGGAGGTGTTTTTGGGCTTATTTTGGTGGTCTAGGTTTTGAAAAAGTTCTTTGGGTGCATTTCAAGATTGATTTCATGGTAATTACTGGCTTATTCTCATCATTGGGATCGAAGGCCGACGGGCCATGGTCCGAGTATTAAAAAAGGTACAGATTGGGGTGTCTACACTGTTATTGTTATTTGCTATACTGAAGTGGGGGATTTTTTGTTCCTGTGTACAAAGTAGGATTCTGTACAGAATGAGGTCTGTCCTGAGTCCTGACTATGTTACCATTAAATCATTTGTTCCTGCACCTGCACGTTCAGATTTTTAGAAGTAGACTCATTCCTCCTAAATTTGGAAGTTCTGATTTCTTAATTTATACCAAAGTAGTTTGAAACCATGCTAAATCTCAAATTCTTCATGTCCTTTGAATTATGATGTGATTCGTATAATTAGATCATTTCTGCACAACTACATTCCACTGTCAATTAACCATTCGATGTTTGTGTTTTTTAACTTTGGCAGAGATTTAGAATGCACACTATGAGTTCTCATATTGTGTTGGTGAAGAATGTTGCGGAGGGAGTAGATAGAGAACTATTGGACGAGATCTTCGGAGAGAAAATCGGAGAGGTAAATTATTTTATGTTTTATTATATAAATGCTAAGGTTAAAGTTAGATTATGTATCTTTTTTTTTTCCTTTCTTTGAACAGCACCCTCGTGTACCTAATTCTTTTTTTTTTTAATAAAGCTTCAAGCTTGGAACAATATTCAGTGTAGATCTCCAGGGGAGGCAACATGCATGGTTAGTCCTTCGTTTTTTATCATTTCGTATCCTAATTGAAAAAAAAAATTCTTATTGCAACTGAGCTAGTGGAAAAGATACAGTGGATAATTGAATTGGTAGTTGGAGGCAAGAGATTTTTTGTGAGTAGAGGAGGAAGAAACTTTTAGAACGGTGAAATCTAGTGAAAATCCTGATGATCAAAGTTCTGATGTCTGAGGAAGAAGATGACATGGATCCGGAGAATGATGAGCTAGAAAGGAAAAAAAGGAGGACATGGCAATCAACAATAATGTAGTGGAAGCCAACATAGCAGGGCATAACCTTGCTCTAGCAAATGTGGTGAGCCCAGCAGATCAGATTTTGGTTGATAGACAATTGGAGTTGCATGGGGAAGATAATAGGTGTGTAGAGACGGATCAACATTCTCAGGTCCTAAAGTCAGTATAGGTAGTGCAAAAGAAGTTAGGTCAAGAGTATAATGAGGCTGATTCAAACCCTATTCATGGTTTGGATTCCTGAGTGGAGGACTCATCTGGACCATTATTAATAACGCAACACCTGAATCATCAAACCCAAGATAATGGAGAAAAAGCCCAATGTGGTTCTAACACATGCAAGAACCAGTGAACATTCAAGAAGATCTACTTTTACTGCCGGAACCAGTGGTACTTGATTCACAGACCAACATTAGAGCATCCCGGGTGGAGGGGATTAATCTATTGGTTGATCTTAACCCACGAGAACTTAGGAAAAGGATTAGAAGCCAAACTTATGAGGAAGTTGTGAATTCAGATGCGAGTAAGTTTGCAGATTTTTCAGCCTTTTTTGAAGGGCAAAGACAAGCTCTAGAAGAATATGGTGATGAAGTACAATCCACAATGATGGAAGGCAAGAGGCGAGGTGTGGACATCATGGAAGGTGATGAATTATTGATAAAAAAAGATGATTGAGAATGAAGCTAAGGAGTATGAACTGCTTCAGAGGGCTTGCTCTGCTTTATGAAGGCTTATTTTTGTAGGGGTCTTAGGATCAATAGGGGTCTTGCGAGTAGATCAAAGTCTGTGTGTCGTTAGTGAGATGTGTATTTGCTTTGGGTTGTTCGGGAGTGTTTTCGTTGCTTTTGTTTTTCACTGTGATAGGTGCATGGTTTGGTCCTGTTGTTTTCAAAGAGTAGTGGTTGAGCTCAGGGGGGACAAGTATGTTGGTGTTTCAGCGAGATTTTTTCTGTGAAGCTTCGGAAGGCTTGGGGTCTTGTAATGCTTGTAGCCTGTCAGGGGATAAGAGGGTGTGTCTTAGTTCTACTTTTGGGGTGCATATGGTGCCTGTCACTGTTGGTTTTGGAGGTATAAGGTTTCTTCTATTGTAAAATTTAAGCTACTGCTGCTGCTTTGTGATTGCTATGGGCAATGTCTGATTATAGCAGTTGGAGTTTTAGAGAATGATCGAGGATGATTGAAATTTTGAAGTTGTTTGGTGATCGTGTTTGCTGGAACACTTTTGATGGAGCTTTGGTACTGCATAGGGAGGCTTATATTTAGGTTGTTGATGTTGTTGTTACTGTCTGAGGATTCTGGTCTTGGTGCTGTCAAAGTCTTACTTTGGATTTGGCTCAATTAATGGAAAAGGGATAATAAAACATAAAAGTAGACTATAACAAAACAAAAAAGTAATTAACCTTTCCAAGCATGCCCGCAAGTTCCAGTCCTCCTTGAATATCAACCTCCTGATCTGGAGTATTCTTGACCTGCATAGTATGAGACATCCTGTCGATCTTGATTCAAGAAAGAGCAGTGAATTAACTTCAAGTAAACACATCAAACCAACAAGGAAATGAGAACTTGAAAACAGGAAATTAATTGAACAAGAGGCTACAAAGTACAGAACAAAGAACCTAAAAGAAAAAAAAAGTTCGAATTTTGTATTCGTATTTGTTGAAACAAATAAGCATGTTAACATCATCATTTTCTTCTTAGTACTTGTGCATAATTCCTACAGATTGCGAGTGCGAAAAAGTTTGACCATGAACTTGAGTGCTTGTAATTAATCACGTAGATGAATGTTAGCATGAGAAACCCACTTCACAGAGAGAGAGAGAGAGAGAGAGAGAGAGAGAGCGAGAGAGAGAGAGAGAGAGAGTACCTGTCGAAACTTCTTAATTAAAAAAAAGAGCTTCAAGACCACAAAAACAACCATGAATGAAAATCCTTCCCTGACTATCCCTCTCCGCAACACCCACTTCCAATAAACTATATAGACAGTATTCCCTTATATTCACCAAATTTCCACTTTGGCCCCAAAAGTCATTAATAATAAAGAAAAAAGGTGAACAAAAAGATTGATTTTCTGATCAGTCGGATATCGTTGAGTGTTTGATCTCATTATGCATTTTCAAGTTTACAATTCACATTTCTGAGTTTTGAAAATGCACGATTTCATTTAACATTTAATGATATCCGATAACCGATTATTTACAATGTTACCTAAGAAAATATTTTAAAGGATAGAGAGAAAAAACATAAGGCGATTTATGTCAACCAATTAGAAAACTTTTGAAAAGCCTGACTGGCATTGATTCATGCAATGAAAGCCTGCCAGACTACGCGCGTGTTTATTAGCATTTCCCTTACATATTTCATATCAACTTTTACCTCAATTTTATAATTTTCACATCAATTTTTACCTCTATTTTTTAAAATTATCCTCCAGTTTTAATTACCCCATCAACTTTTCAAAACATACGCTTATTACCCATCAACTTTTCAAAACATAAGCTTATTAAAGACATCAAAAAATAGAATACTTGACAATAAAAAAGGGACAGAGGTACTAATTTTTTTTCCCATACGATATACATCAATAGGGGTTAGTGGAATGTTAATGAGTTAACAACCAAAGAGAGTTCGAAGTCTCTCCATAGACTTAAAACCCCAACCTTCCCACTGGAAGCCAAAGAGTACGACCAGATAGGGTAAAGCCACATCTACTAAAATGGCTTGGCTAAAAGCCTAATAAGATTGTCTCTATTCACAAAAATTCTCGTTTGTTAGTTTTGTGTCAAACTTTTTCTTGATTTTTGGTTCTTTAAGCTTTTTTAGCCCGGCCAAAAGTGCTAAAAATTTGATATTTTCCAAAAAAAAATTGGGTTTCTGTCATGATTTTTTATTTTTCCGATTACACCCGGCAAGACAAATCAATAATCGATAAAGGTTAAATGCGAAACTAACAAATGCAAATTATTTTTTTTGAATAAACAAAACAGTCAAAAAGCTAAGTTACTAAGCGTTGGACGTACTCCCACATGAAAAATCCATTTTAAAAACTTCTTGTCTGGAAATGGAAAACCTTCTGATGCAAAACAAGTGGCGGCTCAATTCTATGATCAATTGGACCGGTCAAAGCCTAAGAGGCCCAAACAACTTCTAATTGAAAATTGCCAATTTCGGCAATTTATCGACGAGCCCGGAATAGGCCCAAACTTGGTGGGCTGAAGCAAAATCACGTTGCGATCAATACTCACCACCCTAATCGTGACTGATGGTGGATTTCGGCCAAATTCATTCGTTTAGGTCTTAAATTTAGTAATTTTGCTATTTTAGGTAATAATTAGATTATGAATTACTCTTAACGTGTAATTCCGTTTTCGTTGTTTCCAATTGGGAATTTCTTATTCTTCTTTCTAGTTTTCAATTTTAGAAGGTTCCCCAATTTTCGGGATTATTTTTTGGTAAGTTTTTGCTAGGGTTTTGCTAGTTTTCCCTATAAAAGGGCGTGTGACCTCTATTATTATTCAGCTTTTAATCAATTATAAACCAGAGTTATTCTTTTTCTTTTTGTGGATTCAAGAACCCTCGTGGATTCGAGACCTATCATCGTTTGAACTAGTACGCTAAGTAGTTTCTCGTGAATTCCGCTGCGTCACCTTCGTACCATAAGTAATTCTCCACGCGACTCAATTAAGTAAGCCTTCTCTGCTATTGCATAAGCAAGAGATACCATTGAGTCAAAGTACTTGAGTCTACATTTATCCCAAACAATATCTCTTGCAGGCCATGCCAATTCAGAGCATATACCTTTCCATTGAATGAAATGGCACCGGAAAGTATAACTCCGGGGAACATTACTATATCTCCAG
The DNA here is from genome assembly GCA_016920895.1 of Vaccinium myrtillus. NCBI lineage: Eukaryota > Viridiplantae > Streptophyta > Magnoliopsida > Ericales > Ericaceae > Vaccinium > Vaccinium myrtillus. Next base: position 31,056,981 of record CM029277.1, read on the forward strand.
TTAGTCCATTGTGTGTCGCCGACTTTGCAAAATGTAATAATTGGAAGTTCCATAGAGAAAAACAGCACTGCAGAATGTTTTTGAGTTGGAGGGACCGTCAGAATACATTTTGAGAAAGACTTAAAAAAAAATAATTCGACATTCGTGGGAGCTGAATATTCAGATTTGCTGTAGGATTCCATAAGAAACTGTTGCTTTTGGAAGCAAACTTAGCAACAACATACCAGTTCCCACAATAAGCCACACAATAGTTTCCTACCCCAATATCATCTATTGAAGTTCCAATATATGCAGCAGAAGAGCCAGAATGCAATAATTTGTAAATCCTCCGACCTTTCCCTTTTTTCCCATACTATCTTTGAACCATCTTGAGCTCTAGTCTTTACAGCTACAGAAAAGAAAGAACAAAATTAAAATCATTAGCATAAAAAAGGGCTAATAATGTACTTGCCCCTCAAACTATTCAATTTTTAGCTACTTCCCCCTCCAACTACCAAATGACTTTATTTCCCCCTCCAACAATCCAATTTTTACCCAGTTAATCCAATCAACCAATTTCCATCTAATTGATGGATGGAGAACATCTCAACTGGTGTATTTGGCGTCAGACGAAGGGTAATTTGGACATTCCACCCTTCCTCCCTAAAATCGTGCCCTAATCCTAATAGAAAACCCAACATTGTTTCATCTAAAATAGAAAACCCAAACCTTAAACTGAAAATATATATATATATATATATATATATATATATATATATAGAGAGAGAGAGAGAGAGAGAGAGAGAGAGAGATGTTTTAGCTGGCAGAGGATCGGCTTTCTCTCTCAATCTTGTTGCCTTAAATTCCAGCCTCCCTCTGGTGGATTTGGCGAGCTTCAGCAGCGGCCAATTAGCTTCTTTGCAATTGAGTTGGAATTGTGGGGAATATGGTCCCACAAATAATGTTGCAGTACTGGAGAGACGACTGAAACAAATCCATAATTTTCTCTTCATTTTATTTGTTTCATTGGGTGTTCTTGTCCATAACATGAGAGATGAATGTGGCCAATCTTTTGGGGTTCCCTTCATACGGTAACAGAAAACCCCTTCTTCCGGAATTCTTGAAGAACTGAATTCGCAATTCAGACTACACAGTTCATTGCATTTTTTAGTTCTTTGAGTAATAGGTGAGGCGATCTTCTTCAAATGAGAATATCGATTGCCACAGAAGTGACCTTTCTCCACCCAAATGAGAAGATCCATCGTGTAGATTTGTGGCTATGAAATTAAAAGTTGACAGAGAGGGGAATGATGTGATCTCTACTGATGTTTCAAATGGGGATGGCGATTTGTTTGAATGGGGAATGTGATTTTTGGGGAAGAAGATGAGAATATATACAATATACATATATTGGTAGGGATAGACGTAAATACCCTTGGGTTATGTTTTCCATCTATCAATTGGATGGAAATTGGTTGATTGGATTAACTGGATAAAAATTGGATATATAGAGGGGGAAGTAAAGTCATTCGATAGTTGGAGGGGGAAGTAACTAAAAATTGAATAGTTTGAGGGGCAAATAGATTATTAACCCCATAAAAAACAAGGGATAAGTATTTGTAAGGTTCCATAAAAGAGGTGAGCAAAATAAACGTGGACTCGCGAGTCCAGTCCTAACCAATTGGTTTGGTTTACCGATTGGTTTGGTTTGGTTTTTTAGTAAAGTGTTTTGGTCCTGATTTTAAAAAATTAGAAACCATGTTAGATGGTTTGGTCTAGTTTGAGTTTGAACCGATCCGAGCCGTAATAGATATGTATTAGATACATTAATTGAATAAATTTTTTTAGCAGTCAATTAATTTCCTAATGTAATGTTTCATTCCACTACCATATTCCTTTACTTCCAAAATTAATTTCCTAAACTTTTATATACGATAACTTATTCCTGCAATTTTAATGCATTAAACATTCACGGCTTGGGTAGTGATCAATTGATATCGTAACCGTTTTGCTTGATAACTAATTTCCTAATCCAATCCTCTATTCCATGGCCCTATTCTTTCACTAATAACTAGTATTCTATTATCTTCTTTAGTTGATTGGTGATAGTAAGTTTTACTGATTTTAATAGAATTGGTTTTAATAAAAGTTTTGGTTTATTTTTAAATAGTTTATGAAGATGACATCTCAATTTCAAGTGAACCGGGATTTAAAACCGAAACTGAACCGTCTTTTAATGGTTTGGATTGGTTTGGTTCTATGAATTTTATGGGTTCGTTTGGTTCTCCAAATTCATAGTCCGTATATAGTGGTTTGATTCTTGGTTTAGTACAAAACTGAACCAATCCGGTCAATGCTCATCCCTAAGAGCAATAGCCCGGGTCAGCTGCCCTTTGCGTTGTCCTTGCTTAAGTGCACTTCTGATTAATCCTTGCAACCTCTTTTCCAGAGCTGTTCAACACGCTTATGCAAGGAGTGGGGTGGCCCCATAGTAAACCCCTGAATCTCATACGTCCAACTGGGGTTAATAAAAACTGGGTTTTACGAAATAAGGACAATAATGGGAGATTGATTACCTAAGGGTGTGTTCTTCAACAGATTTTTGGGACATAAAATCTCACATTTTATGACACTCCAATCTCAACACATAAAATGTAAAAGTAATTTTATGAGATTTTCATAAAATCCTCCTAAAATCTATAGGAAAACCACTACATTTTATCAGTTGGGAAAACAACTCCATTTTAGCACCCCTTCATAAAATGTTCATTTTATGAGATTTTCATAAAATCCACTTAAAATCTATAGGAGAACAAGTGTGATTATTGAAGCTTCAAATCAATCCAGTATCCACGAAGGCACGAACGTACAATACTAGTATTACACGCGCGGTGATGTAGATGGGAGAGAAAGAGAGAGAGAGAGAGAGAGAGAGAGAGAGAGAGAGAGAGAGAGATTTCACAGATGTGGTGATGTGTGCTAGATGGGAGAGAAAGAGGCGGAGTGTATTTATATAGTACTAATAGTTGAGCTCTTTTTGTGTTAGTGGTCCGGTCCACAACAGGACTTCCAATCCAATCCAATCCGGAGTCAAATAGGAATATTGGAAGTAGAGTACTGGTAAATTTGGGGAAAAAAAATTCCTGAGCTTTTGCGCTCCGTCAACAAAAAAAACCCTTATCATCAACTGCCGTCATATAACTAACGAAATTGGTCTACCTTGCACATAACGGCACCTATGTGGCCTTTATAGTTTTAAAAAAAAAAAAACTCCCGAACTTGCTCCTATTCTGCATTTTAAAATCTAAACTTTACCAAACTCCATGAAAATATTGTAGGCACCTCCCCTCAGGGGGAAGTACGGAAAATTGGGCTAAGGTCCACAAGAAGGGTCCAAAAAACAATGCATATTTGACGCACGGTTCACGTCAAATCTACGTGGTCTTTTGATCCGAAACCTGACCGTTTTGAACCTTCTAACCCGGCCTTCTGACCCTTTTGAACCGTCCGGTTGACCCTTCTGACCCTTTGCTAATGTCAGCCCTAGTCAACTGCAACCTTCAGTCGCGCGTGAAGTACACGATGTGACTAGATCTGACGCGTAGTTCACGCGCCTCCTTTCACCAGTGTGTGAGGCTTCTTTCAGTGTCTTCGGGCAACCTCCTGACCAATTCCTGAATCAATACCCTTTGGTCAAAAACAAATTTTGACCAACTTTGAACCGAGCCCAAGCCACACTGCCTCTCGCCTTCTCTCGCCGCCGTTCAAATCGAACGTGTGCATTGTTCCGGTGACCAAGCCCGACCGCCCACACACTTTTGTGATCGTCTCCATGAGCTGCATCTAACCCACTGATCAAAATCAATTTTTGACAACTGTGATTATCCGACAGATCTTCGAATGGTGCTCCAATGGCTTCCGAGTGATTATCCAACTGTTTGTGCTCTCCGGTGCTTCGAACCCACTCTGACACCAGTTTGTTGGCCAAACATGCACCTCATGCACTCAAAAACAGTAAAATCAAAGAGAATCAAGACACACAATATACGTGGTTCGGCCAAACTACAGACCTACTTTCCTGGGTAAGGGGATTTCACTATTATTCGGAGATAAGAACATGTGGTGATTACACACTCACTCTCAATCTCACAATAATGATTTCCTCTTTGTTCACTCGTGTATCTCTCTCTCACACTCTCTGCCTCTCTCACTTTATCACGCAACAAATAAAAAGACACACTGAGTATTTATAATCCAAGGGACACATAAGTAAACCCTAATCCCTCCCTTTGGACCTAAGACCATCTGTCCCACATAGGGTGGATCCCAATAGTATGAACTTGTATCCTTGAGCTCTAGTAACTTTGTACTTATTGAGTACTAATTTTCTAGTGATCTCTATGTGAAGTGAAGTCCCAGATCGCTTGGGTACCAAAATAATATGAAATATATAAACTTCTTGAGCTAGCTTTTGGGATTGAGTTCTACCCAAGACCGTGTAACATTGTATCGGAGCTGGGTACCAGAGATGGGTAGGGTGCATGTCTCTCACCATAGTATTCATTCAGAAGTCTTATATACACAAGCAGTGCTGGTTGATTATCGTAGTTGATAACACCCTTTATCTTTTCATTTCTACATGAAAAAAACCCTATTCGGATAGACTGGTGAAACATCATTAACGGGCTTACAGCACAAAACCGAATCAATGAATGTGGGATACTTTATTTGCCTGATAAATTACTGCAAAAAATTGCATGTTTGCATGTTTGCTACTCAGACGGGCAAGTTTGTTACTATCAGATTTGTAGCTTGTTCGGAAAAGATGTTCTAAAAGTTCAAGGCTTGTTAAAAAAAAAAGTACCAGTGTGGTAAAAAAACGGAAGGGGCTACGGCAAAAAGGGTCAAACCAGCGTGGTCAAAACCCGAAAGGACAGGAGAATTGGAATGAAGCAATGCTAATATTATAGCCTCTCAGAAGGTTTGTCCAGCTGTTTTTTGGGCAGAAAATATAGCTGCTTTTATATTAGATGACGACCTCAATACGACAAATAAGATGGCATTTATATAGTATGTATGAAATAACTAAATAAGATGCAAGATTGACTGGGAATGAATTTGTGTGACTATTATAAGATGTCATCTACTACTCTGTGACTATGAGTTTTGAGCTCTCTTAATAAATCCTTCATTGTCAGGAAAAAAAGTTTACAAGTTAGGAAGTACACTGATTATAACTGATTAGGAATGAGTGGGTTGGATTACCACTCTTTGACGGGTCAGATTGCATTAGGCCTAACCATCGTCTTACTGGACTTGGCGAGGCAGGAATAGATTGACCAAGGCCTGTTCATAGATATTGTGAAGTAATGAAACCAGATGCAATAATGTACTACTATGTAATGACGTGTTTTGAGCTCCGTTGTAACATCTCCGTTTTTGTAATGAATCCTTGCTTGTCACAAAAACAAGTTACAACTTCGAAAGTACACTCATGATAACAGAGAACCAAGTAGAATTTGGCACCAAAGAACCACCAAGCTAGTAGGGCTACAAGACTTGAAAGCTTCATTTTCTGGAGGCAACTCAAGTTGCTCAGTCACACACCTAGTCATTCATTCAGTGAACTAAAGATCCAAGAGGAATTGAGCCGGTTCAGAGTTCGTTGCACACCCAAACTTTCGCGAACTGTACTTCTTGTACACACCAGTTAGTTTCCCAGTTCCAGCTTTCTGATGGTAAGTAACCATCAATCTTGAGCAGTACCTATAAACACAGTAAAAGAGCCAACTTGTCCGTTTACTAATCTGCATAATTTGTGGACAGACTAGCTTGAAAAAGAAAAAAAAAAAAAAAAAAAACTCACATAAGCTGGTCTTCTGAGTAGGTGGTGTGCCTCTCAGCGGCTTTAGTCCACTGCTTAGACTTGTTAAGACTACACTGAGCAGTGAAAATGGCTGCTGCAGCTAGCAAAGAGGGTGGGAACTTGAGCATTTCATACTCCACCAGGGCAAGTTCAACGATGAAGAAAGACAGAACTTCAAGCTGAATCCATTCATTAGAAGCACGTAAAAGAATCGTTAGATCTCAAACGCGAATTTTCATCTTCCACCGTGGTATATATCGTAAGAGTCCTAGTACTAACCTTGTTATCGGATTGAGCAGCCTGGAGAAATCTCCTCATAAATACATAAGGTGTTGGAGCAGACATTTTGAATTGCAGTGCATTAACCATTTCCTTCTCCTATAGGCACGGAGATGGCAATGAAACATTTTAAGATTCTAAACATCTCAAAGAAGAAAGAAGTGACCAGATCATAGACAAATTACCATCTGCAGAATTTCTTTCCTTGTATATGTCAGATCTGATATGAAAATTAGGTCATCGACAAGAGGAACAGATATCTCCTCATACTTGCATGCTAACAGCAAGGCTGTCACACCAATTAACTGAAGCTTCTTTCTGACCACAGTTTTGCGCTCTAAGAACCTGTCAATAAGGTTGACAGTGAGGAACAACGTCTCCTCCATGAGTTTAAACTTGCAATGCACCTGTTAATTCAACAAACCTATTTAGCCAGCCGTTCAAAAGAGAAATACGAATTGGTAAAAGGATGTGCTAAGCACTGGTGATATTTGTGCTCAGTAGGTAATAAACCAAGCTTCAAAATGGCATACCTCAATAAGCCAATCAATAAGGATGGCTCTCATCTTCTCATTTATATCAAACTGACGCACCATATAAGTTGGTGAGGCACGACCAGAATCCTGCGTATGAGTTAGTAATAGGGTTAACATTACAAAAAGTTTTACATGAGATCTCTTTTTCTTCATACCCCTCCTAATCCCTTCTAGCTGGTGGATGTCAACTTATCCAAAACTAACAGGTAGTGTGCAGTTGATAGAATTGGTTTCATTCATGAATCCATCCAGCAGTTCGACTAATTTTTCTATGTAAACTCAAAAAATTGCTTCTGTTTTTCTTGTGCACCATCTTCCCTTTGAAAAATACATATTCTTACAGTCAGAAATTATTTCTCCATCAGGTGACTGAGCGGGTGACATTTGAAAAGATGCAGAAACCAAATTTGCAGTTATAAAAGTTGAAATTTGCAGTTCTCCATCAGGTCTTGACAGGGTCCATTTGAAGGCCTGG